>CM036539.1:10605530-10847761 GCA_020745685.1 Tautogolabrus adspersus
AGCCAACAATGACGGATCACATATACTCATGAAAATATGTTTTGATATGTTTGTTTTAAATATTACTATAGGCTATAATATGAAACTAAAAATCTAACAAGAAGGGGCAAAAATCGAGATTTATTCTGACCCACTTTCCAAAAAATAAAGAATTATTTACAAATTTCAGTGTAAAAAAAGAAAGCCAACAATCCCTGCAGCCTGTTACCAAAACAATAATAACTCAGCCCAGTGAAATCCTTTTTGGTATAAGGTTAAGAGTAAAGGTTGGATGTGGCTCAGGTGCGCGTGGCAGATTATACAGAAGCGTTTGTGCAGTAAATCTCTTCTTGATAACATATGGAAGCAGCAGCTCGCTCCTCTCCGAGTTCATCCCCATGACACTCACACACAAACACACACACATAAAATGCTTTAAATTCACGTGTTGTTTGAATTCATTTTGACCTGATTAATCATGCAGTTAATTGGCCTAAATTTCATTAAGACCTCAATTAACAGCTGCCTTAATTAGATCGTCAATTAACAACCTGATCGTCTTGTTTAATGTTGATTTGATTTTAAAATTCCTGCAATCTGAACAGGGTATATAAGATAAAGTCTACAAAACATCATATTTATAAAAGAGTTGTGGTTTTAACACCGAGCAGGCCTTTAAGACATTCTGTGATATTTACTTTAGGCCTTGAACAAGTCAAGCAATGGCCTTCTGAACATTTACTCACAAGTTTACAAATAAAAAACCCTGTTGAGGGTAAATGGTATTTTTTTTATAAACCCCGCATTATTTTTTCAATCTGAAAATTATTTTAAGAAACATATAGGCTACTCCACTTTTTTAAAAATATTTTTTTACAGATAATATCAACGATGTGACGGGTTATCCTATTGTCTGATTAAACGATTTAAATTTAAATCTTTTACCCTTCAATGATCATGATAAATAGAGCAGTTTCAGCAACATGTAGAAGTTCTTCAAACATTTTTGGATTCATTTCAAGTTAAACTAAACGTGTGGCCTGTACTAAAGTCAGAGATTGATTGTTTTCAATAAAATGTTTGTTAAATATAACAAATTAGGAGATTTGTTGACAGAATGCCCCAAAATATTGTCTGGACCTAAAGGGCAAAATAAAGTCGTTGCATTAAAGTAGGCTATAGCATGAGGAGACATTTCGACATGAGCATAAAAAAAAGTGTAACAAAGGCAGCTCGCATTTTCAGAGTATATTTCTCTACCTCCTCTCTGCACCATGGTTTTCCTTTCCTCCTGCCCGGTTGTTTTAATCCAGCAGAGAATATGCTCTGAGTTGATTGATATTAATCCACATCCATCACTGTCGATGAGGAGCGGGCGGCATCACCTCGCGCGCTAGCGTCAAAGCCCCAACGAAAGGTGATTTGGGGTTGTTCTTGTTGATGTTTGATTGGTTATGGGTTTTCTTTGCCGTCAGTTTTGTCTTTAAGGCAAAAATGATCCCGAGCACATACCAAGCAACGAAGAAGTGAAGTGTGGGAGCAGAGCGACGTGCATGGGACATTTTCAACTAAAACAAGTTCATATCTATGACTAGAAGTCGGTAGCCTATCTCTGAGGCTGGCTCATTACAATATCTGGAGGACAATGAGTTCACAGATCAACACTTTAACTATGTGGAATCTAGTAGGTTGGAAAACACGTCTCAGCATTTTTTTTGTCAAAATGTAGGCTATGTTGTTTTCCTTTAATTATATATTTCCTGGGATTCAAAACTTTTGTTGACAAAAGCTTGAATTTACATTTTAACAGGGACATGCTGATTTTAGAACTGCTCCACATAATAAATCTGTTTCAACTGTTTATGGACAATTAAAGGAACATATTTAAAATCAATCTTTTTCTATTTCCCTGTCATTTCCTCTTGAACTGTTGCTTCTTTGACATTTCTGAGGGAAATAAGATGATCAGAAATCGTCTTCAGAACTTTTTTGACACTCAGTTTCCTCTTTCATCCAGTTGTCCTCAGCTTCTCAGCTGTTCATCTGTTGTCTTAACTTTTTGTTGCTTTTCCCCTTCTTTCTTAATCAACTTTTATTTTTTCCTTTTTTCTTAATATTGCGCTATCCCTCATTCTCCTGGCCTCATGTGCAAAACAAACTGTAACGTTTTAACTCCATACTCTGATAGAGTGAAAGATGAGAGATGGACGGAGGGAGGGAGGGTGCAACAGAGAAAGAGAGAGAGGGAGAGAGAGTGAGAGAGAGGGGGAGAGAGAGAGAGGACAGAGCGAGCTTACCTTTCTGTGGCATGCTGTAGAGAAGTAAAGTTTTGGTTCGTTTAGTTTTCCAACAGCTCCTTTCTTCTATTCTTTCCTCCAATTAGTTTCTCCTTGACTGAGGAGACAAGTGCAGAGAGGGACAGAGCTGTTCCTCTGAGGAGGAGGAGGGAGGAGAGAGGGAGGGAGGGGAGGGGAGGGAGATGAGTGGGAGGGCTGAGAGACTGTCACAGAGAAAGAGGATGGGGAGAGAGAGAGAAGGGGGGGAAAGGGTGGAGGGTTTGAGCTACAATGGTGAGAGCTGGAGCTTGTTTATGAGTGAGACAGAGAGAGAGAGAGAGAGTGTGTGTGTGTGTGTGTGTGTGTGTGTGTGTGTGTGTGTGTGTGTGTGTGTGTGGGCAGGGGGGTGGAGGGGGGGGACTCCTGTGATCACTATCCCGCACTCCATCGCTTGCACCACTTCGGTTCACTTCACTCTACTTTACTGACATGAAAGTGTCACATATTCAGCGTTAGACTGACGCAGCACAAATACTATCATTGAACCATGTACTTTATAGTCAAAGTCAACAGACACTCTGTTTGTCTGGTGCAGACTCACAGTTTGGGCCAGAACATAGATAGGGCCTATTTGTTTCTACCTGAGTGGTCACTTTCTTGTCCTGTGCAATCATGGCTGTTTTTTTGTTTTTTTTTTACCTTTGTAGGGCTGTGTTCAAAGTGTTGTTTTGTGCAACAAGTTCCACCTCCAACCTTGTCAAATCTTGGCCACTTGTCAGTGTCAGGTTCAGGGCTCCTATAGGCTTTTATCAAAATGTGAAAATCTAGGTACTCCTAAAGTTAGCAATATTAGTGACAGTGAAGCAATGTCCGGTAAGAGTTTAAAATAGAGGTCAGGATAGCATAAAGAAGAAGCAATGTTCGATTTGACTTTTAAAATAATGTTTGAAATAAAAGAAAGAAAACCCTTAAAAACTTGTACTCTTTCAAAAAATAATGAATAACATATTTGATGTCAAACAACTGTAGTTTGATTATGTTCAGACACCAAGCCTGACCTTTATGTATCACCGTTAGTCAAACGGACCAATGAGCACCTCGAGTCACCCCTGTGTTGTGTTAGCACCCACTATCCCAGCTCCTGGAACTCCGGTACCATGGATTAGGTACCACTCCCTAATCAGCACAGCCATAGGTTTGTCCTCTGTATAGCCTCTCTTTGCAGGTGTGTGGACTGCTTTACGACACTAATTCACACACCAGCCTTCAGTAAAAAGAAGCCAGTTAGCCCGTCTCGGTACTGTTTGATCCAATGACTGAACCTAAGAGGAAGAGGACGGTGAGGAATGAAGCTAAGAAGAGATAAAAGAGAGTGAATGAGCATGAAGCAGAGGGGACATCCCTGCAGATATTATTCAGAATATGTTTTTCAACGCAGTTGCACTCAGAGTCCTTTGGTGGGCACCAAAGTGCACCAAACTAAATGTCTACATATTGTTGCTTTAATGTCATACTTTGCTACATAGAGAGAACATGTCTATCGAAGTCACATTCCTTGTATGTGTCAGCATACCTGGCCAGTAAAGCTGAGTCTGATTATTTTACATTTTTCATTTGTTCTTACAACTATGTGTAACATTTATAAACGCACCTTCATTTATACTAATACAACTGAAAAATGTGCCTTCTTTTAAAGAGATCACAATTTTTTATTATCGGGCCTTTTTTATTGGATAGGACAGGTTAAGAGAGACAGGAAAGGTGAGGAGGAGAGAGTGGGGGTTGACATGCAGCAAAGGGCCGAGGTCAGATTTGAACCCAAGGTCACTGTGATGAGGACAATAGCCGCCATACAGTACATGAGGCGCCCGACATAACCGCTAGGCTATGCAACGCCCCAACATTTTGTTTTTGATGACAATTCAGATATAACTATTAAAAGTATTATATAATTTGTGTTTATTTTTTCTGTTTGCACTTTCCTTTTGAGATAGTATTTAAAGCAACTATTCCAAACTCCCGTTCTGTGTTGATTTTGTCAACCTCCTGTGGACAGAGGAGGTACCACTGGTGTCGTAAAGATGTTGATCTGGCAAATGTTGGTTTGGGTTGTAAGTGAAAGAGAGACACCTCACTTCTTTTAAATACTATTTTCCTTTTTTTGTGCAGCTGTTTGCAGGATGCACAGCAAAGAGGTGACTTGTCTATTTATGGCTCTAATACCTGTAATATGATGGCATTTAAACTTTGTAAACTATGCCAAATTAACATACACAATCATAATCCCTGATTAATCCCAGGGGGGATATTCTAGCATAAAGTTGCTCTTTTAATAATAATACATTCTTAAGAAAATATTTGTAAATGAGACCCATTGTCTTTATTATAATAAATCAACAGGAGGATCAACTTCAGTGTCACATTGTAAGCTACCTTTTTCTAGTAATGTCAAGGATGTGTTGAAAAGTCTTTCATAAATAAGACAAATTTAATAACCCTCTTGAAGGTAAAGAGAAAAGTTGGTTTCCAACTAGTGCTGAATCCCATATTTGTCTGTGTTATTGGCAAAGATTTTTGGCTTCTTTTTAATGGCAAACACAACTGGCCTTCATAGTACTGCAGACATACCAATGTAAACAAAGGCTCTTTGGTTCATGTCAATCACTTTATTAGCATCATACCCAAAAACAGGCATGAAAGAAAACTACATAGACATGTGAATGTTCTTGCTCATTGTCTGATTTACTTTTTTGGTCTTTTAAAGGCACCAGAATTAAAGGTCACATGTTATGCAAAATACACATGTTTTTTTTTAACCCTAATATGTGTCCCTCGTCTGTCTACAAACCCCCAATTATTAAAAAAGTCCATCCTCTCCGTCTTTTGCCTGCTCCACTTTTCAGAAAATGTGTGCTCAAACAGGCTGTTTGGAGATTTTCTCTTTGTGACATCACAAAGGGCAGTAACCCCTCCCCCAGATGGGTGACACTCCCACAGCTAGGTGTTTGATCTGCCCTCTGGGTCTGCCTTCTCACCGTAAACAGTAGGGCATGGAGCGAGAAAGCCCAAGCCACCCATGCGCAGCTCAGCTCACTTGCATTTAAAGCTACAGACACAGAAACAACCTGTTCTGAGCAGGGCTGACATAGAGGGGTTTATAGGCATGATCAAATACAGGATCAGAGTGGTGTTTTGGCAAGAAAGTTCACAGACATGTTTTGGGGAGTTCTAAGACTTTTTTACACTTGTTGAAAATGAGGATAATATGAGACCTTTAAATGTAATGTATGCAACTGTGTGTGTATATGTCTCTGTTTTCTGGTCTTTTATTTTGAAGCCCTTTCTGACGTCTGATCTTGAAAGGTGCTATATAAATAAACTTTACTTACTTACTAACTTAATGAGCCTTAAAAACTCCTCACACTTTTTATTACATTTAACTCACTTTAAATACAGGATTTCTCTCTCTGCTCTTAACAGCCCTCAGAATAATTATACCTGTCCGCTGCCTGTTCATGTTCATACTAATCACATAGTTCACACTGATGTTTCCTGACATCTGAGTCAGTCCTATTAATAGTCTCTATACGAGCGATATATTCATAACATTCAAGCACACTTTTTCCTCCCCTTCGCTTTCTTTCAGTGATATTAAGTTCATTTACTAACCTGATACTTAAAAAAAAAAGATATTACAAAGTTGGAAAATTGAGATGTGACTCAAGGCCATTGAAAATGTTGTCATCAGACTTTTTTTTTTCTCGTCAACAGGAGCCTCGGTTATTTTATGCTTTAGAAACAAAGAATCTCCTCACAAGAAAAACATTGGTTGTTGGTTTGGCTGTTTCTACTGAAACAAATTCACACAACAGATTCAAGGTTTGTTTATTTATTCATGTATTTATTCATTCACTTATTTAAACAAGGTGTATATCATTCATTGACCAAACAAAACAATTAAATAAAAACATCAAATCTCAAATCTTAATTTGGAAGTTTGGAGGAAGTGCAGGGATTGGATTCACAAAATGTAATTCAGACTCAGTGTCTTATGATGTTAACCAGGGGGCTACGTTTTCCTACCAAAATAGAGCAGGCTGGAACAATTCTGTTCGACCATCCAATTTCAATATTCATCAGCTCAGTAATATCTGCCCTCGCCTTTACTTTTTTAACAGTGTTTGTAAAAAGTTAGTGAATAGAATAAACATGTGAAAAAGTCCATTATGGAGTGAGGATGATAATTGAGACAGGAGAGCAAAAGGGGCAAATTGGAGGACGGTCAAAGTGGGAACAGGAGGTCTCAGGTAGACAGCAGGATGTTGAAGTATGATAACCGGGTTGCATAGGTGTGGATGCAAGATATATCTCTGAGTGGAAGGGGACTGGATCCATCTCTGAAGTGGAGCGCAGACCCAAGCAGCTGGATTTGTGGGTTCACAATATCACATGAGAACTACAAGATCATATGGGAAAAAGAGAAAAACTTAAACAAAAGGTTACTTTGCCTGTCAGAGATCGGTGTGATGTGTATTTGATGCTTCTTATGTTATGCTGATAAAGTGATGAGATATACAATCAGGAGGCAATACATGAGAGGGCGCGGTCAGCTCTGGAGTGCCTGGCAAGGACAGAACACAAGCAGTGTACATGGATCCTGTGTGGTTTAGCAGTAACAGGGGACCAATGCCAGACACTGAGGGAATGAGGGACTTTCGCCAAAGCTCTGCAGGAAAAGGGGACTCTCAATAGGACTATTATAGTGTCAACCAGACAAGCAGAGGCTCTCCTGAGGATGGACAGGGAAAGATAGACATATCAGTGGAGGGTAGGTAGAAGGTCAAAAGGTTGGATGTATATAACTGAGATCAGAAGCTGGGACACTTGCAGATGAGCCTGAGGAGCCACAGGAAGCTGTTAAAGCATCAATGCAGCTGTATTTGTCTGCAGTTCAGCAGTAATAGAACCAAGAGACTTCTACTGATGATCTGCTGGTGGGGTTAGAGAGTCCAGATGTCAGTAGGGGAAGGAACCTGGGGTTAGATTGAATAATTGGCCTGGGTGTTGCAGGCAGGGATAGCTGACAGAAGCAGGTATCTGCTGGGTCAAAAAACTGGGGAAAAAGAACAGGCACCAGACCGGCCAACAATGGGCTTTACAAGAGCAGACTGAGGGGGAAATGAGTAGGTATCAGCCAGGTTATTAACTGGGACAGAGGAAAAGGGGTTTGATAGGCCGTCAACTAGGGATCTAACAGACCACTGGTGGTTATTTGGCACTGGACAGCTAAGTATCTATAACTTGGGCATTGGAGACTCTATCACACAGAACAGCCAGAGCCATCAGTGTCTTGGACACAGCAGCTCTTTTGAGGGACTATGTTGCGCATTCTGGAAATAGTAAGGTGAACCAGGGATACAGACTTGTGGCAGACTTACAAACTGGAAGCTAGCTGGCTGAATGCTAACTGGGTACAGTCTGCTTTGTTACCTCAGAGGTAACAAAGTCTTGACAGGGCAGTGCCCCTGACATCACAGTTAGAGGGATACTCTATCATAATGCCGAAGCAAGCACTCTAATGTCCCTGAGTCTTTTTTAAAGATTTATTTTTTGGCTTTTAAACGTACAGTATGTAAAATCCGCCGCTAGGGGGCTCTCAATCAAAACAATAACAAAAGATGACGTCGAGGATCGCGGGGTATTATGGGAGAAAATGAACAAACTCCGTGTTGAATCAATACGAACTGGCGAAACCGACCTGAGAAAGACAATATGTGTACTGACGATGTATCCAAGTATAATTTACATGACGTTTTATATCACAGCAGCACATACAGCAACAGAACGGCAGCTTTCAGTAGCAGCTAGCGCTTGCTTATGCAGCGGCCTATGACGTAACATCCGGTGTTTCCTTGACAACGATCAACATTTCATGTCTGTCATGGCGGCTCATCATGGCGGCCGCCTACAAGACACGTACCGTTAAAACTATAAAATTACGGATTTCTCTGGCTTTGATAACTTTTGGAAATATTTGAGGTGATCTAAGTACTGAACAAAAAAAAAATATATAAAATGGGTTTAGTCCATTTTTAATTTAAGTTAGATATTTGAATGTAAACATTAGCATGCAATTCTACATACTGTACCTTTAATGCCTTTATTCAGAGATAGGACAGCGGATAGAGTCAGAAATCAGGGACAGAGAGAGAGAGAGGGGAATGACATGCGGGAAAAGAGCCACAAGTTGGACCACAACCCTTGCACATGGAACGCGCACACAAACCACTAGGCCAACGGCGCCCCACCACATGAGTCTTCATATTAAATACAAAAAACACCATTTGTCCATGCTCTGAGGCGCAACACATAATGACCCACATTGCTCCACACAGGCATTTAACACAACATTTGCATATTCCAGAGGTCAGCCCCGTGGTTAATTTAATTCACAGCAGCAGTCTTAAAAGCATTACTGTAATTGGCAGGTGTGGGTGTGTTCATATTTTAGCCAGTTCTTGTCATTTGCAGATTCAGAGGTGGTCTTCTCAAAGCCGTCTTCCCCTCAGCAGTCAGTGAAAAAGCATCAAAAGAGGCTAATGTATGATCAGATGACGCTGAACTGATCATGAAGTGCTTGTCCTTTGCTCTCTTTTAGTCTTATTAATATCTTTAAATTCATGTCTTTAACAGGGTCATATCTCTTCATTCCCTCCTCCGTCCCTCGTTTATTAATGGATTTTTGAATAGCAGCAACACAACTTACTCACAAAGGCTTGACACAACGCATACGAGCACTAAGAGCTCCCTCAAGGTCACAATGTCGGGATAAGAAGGGCAAAATGCAATTTCAAGGGACACCAGTGCATTATGAGCCACACTGCAATTTTCTCAAGTCACCGCAACTTCTCTGTAAGTTTGACCTATCATCCAGTACCCACTTGCCTGCCATCGTGAATGACAAAGACCTCACTTCTTTCTTATTCAAAATATTATTCCATTGAGGCGGCATAGGTATTATACAATATGAATTTGAGGCAGCAGTAGCTCACTCTGTAGGGACTTGGGTTGGGAATCGGAGGGTTGCCGGCTCAAGTCGGTGCGCTCCCTGCTTAGCAGTGTGTAGCCGCCCCACTCTGACATCTCTCCATTAAATGTCCACAGGTCCTGTTTGACCCTTTGTGTTTTTGGGACCTACTGTATGTATGAAATGCATGTCTCTCATTAACAGAGTGCAAACCAGAATTTCCCTCAGAGATTAATAAAGTATGTACAATGAAAGGATATTGTTTACTGTATACTTGATAAAATAGAATTACAAAGAGAAGGCAGCAAAAATACACAGCAGACATTTGTGATCTCATGTACGTTTACGTGTGGGAACAATTCTGTTTCTCCTTCAGCCATGATGTAATACATATGGAAGCCCATTTCCGCCACTGTGATGGAAAAAAAAAGATCCTGTAAGTCATTATAATGAGTATCTCAAAATAATGACTTAGTATCTCAAAATGTACATTTTACAACTCGGAGACTCGTTTTTCCGATGTGTCCGACACCACATGAATGCACCGTTACAATTTATTTCATGGCTCCACCTATTTACATCCCTTTCCTGGTCAAATCAGCCAGAATAGTTCAAAACACCCCTATGGGTATACAGAGGCTTTGATTATGTGATTGCCAATTTGACTGGTTAAGGGCCTTTTTTTCCCCCATAGGTCGGTTATTTTGTATTATGCTCCATGATATCAAGGAAAAATAAGAGTTAAGACTCTACAACTTGCATTTGAACTTTTTTTTTTTAAGTTGCTGCAAATTCAACTGTTTGAGGCGTTGGCCAATGGAGCTGCCCATCTGACACAGCTCATCAAGGAGAGGGTGAGAGAAGTTATCCAAGATGGCTATGATTTTGAATTTCATCCTCCTCTCAGCCACTGTCTCCAAAGTGTCCATTTCTAGTCCAACTACAGAGCGTGCCTTCCTCACCACCATGTTTAGCCTGCTGGCCTCACCGGCCTTGATGCCTCCCCACAAGCAAAGAAGAGTGCACTGGTGACCACAGACTGGTAGAAGGTCTTCAGGAGTCTGTTGCAGACACTGAATGATCTGAGTCTCTTCAGAAAGAACAGCCTGCTCTGCTCCTTCCTGAAGAGGTATAGTTTTTTGTTATTTATTTTACCTATGCTCTTAGTTAAAATTTCAAGCCTATATAAACTGGTGAGGTATAAAATATTGCACCTCCTGAGCCGTTTTCTTGAATGTGGGAATGTGTTACAGGCACCTGAAGTGTTTATTGTACCAAGTTGTCCACATGTTTGTGCTTTAGAGTTGGCTATTTTGAAATAACAATCTGTTGATTGCCTCACGTTTAGAGACAGCCACAAGAGGCAATGTGAGAAAGTGCAGTTCTTTTTTTAGATGGCTTCATCTTCAACTTGTCACCAAATACAAGAGCAGCAAAGTAGAAGAAAATGAAAAAGATAATTTTGAGAGATGATTATTTTTTTAAATAAAAATCAACTTTGACGCTTGAGTAGTGCATATTGATTTTTATGATATTACAACTGTTGTAATGTCATTATAAAATGAGGTATAACCCGGTAGGCCTCACAGACATCACAGTATAACAGACAGGATCTTACTGTGCTGATTCTTTACATTACCACTTAACTGTCACACGACCTGTGAAATAAAAACAGCATCACTGTCATCAGAGAGCAGATCCGTAGCCCTGCAATTACTGCTTCTGTCAGAGGTCTTCCTCATCCCCGCAAATGAAGGGGAGATTAATTCACAAGAAATCTGTGATGGACAGCATCTGAAAGAAGAGACAGCAACCGCTTGACCTTTTTGACAGAAACACGTGTCAACACTGTGTTCTCAGTCCTCAGCTCCTCCTCCATCTCCTTGTACCCCCTACCACTCCTCCTTCTTTGTCCTCCTTTTTCTGTCACCTCCGCTCCTTCCACCTCTGCCCCCCTCCAACTTTTTCTCCTGTTCTGACATCCTCCACCTCCACCTCCTCCTCCTCATGTCTCAGACGGAGTTTCTGTCTCATGCTGACAGCTAACAACTAATTACAGGTAATCATCTAAATGGACAGTAATTACTTCAAGGAGGGAGGGGCTACAGTTTGTCTTTACACTGTTGTGAATAGGAGCCTAGCCCTTGACTTGCTTTTATATGTCTTTTAATACCCCTTATATATATACTACATATACACACACACACACACACACACACACACACACACACACACACACACATACACACACACCTTGATGGCCTTGACACCTTAGGCACACTTACACTCTTTGAGATGCTCTTTTCTGGTTTATTATTTCCTATGACATGCGTTGTTTCATAAAAATTGACGAGACGGAAGAGAGAAGTGCGATAAAAGCGGACTAATCCAATATTTAGACCAACTATTTGCCAACTTCTTCAGCTACCAAAAAAACTAAGAGGTTACCATAACGTCATGAAATTAATTTTTACTATAATTGTGGTTGAAAAGTACCCACACTGTTTATTACTTACTTTACAGAGGGCTAGCTTGAGTTCTGAACGTCATTAGAATAAAATCCCCCCATGGAGTCCAGACCCTGGTGGTGGTGAAGCTGATGACTTGATGAGACTGGATGGGTGGAGAATTGATGGATAATGAATCTGCTGATGAAGATGGCAGTGATGGGGCGGAGGAGGGGCGCACGAAACATCAGCATGAAAGAACTAGGGCAGAGAAAGAATCATATTTAAAAGGGGAGCAGAACGGTGAGAGGCTGAAAATGAGGGAGGAACGCCGTGCCATTGGTTAGATGAGTACCGCTGACGAGACAGCTGATTACCCAATGACAGCCCAAAACTGACAGCTTGAGAATGACAGCGGAAACGTGAGTGTGCGTGCAAAAGAAGAAAAGGTGAAGGAGAAAGACCTGATCGTGAATCACTTATAGTCTTCCTGACTGAACTTGCGCTAGAGCTTCATTTGCAGAGTTGAAAACAGGCAAGCGAACTTGTTCAGATAGAACTGCTTCTGCCCGACCTAAAAAGCCTCTGCATTTTATAATAAGCTCCATGACCAGAAACGTAGTAAAAGTAGGATAAATATTGGAGATGCTTTTGAAAAATGGAGAGGTTTAGAACGCAGAAAGGTTTCAAGACAGATTCAAAGCTGGCTAAACACTGAAGCTTCAGTGTCCGCAACATGGCACATCAACTGTAGTAAGGAGGGGGCATGGGTGGAGACAGCTCTCCTCAATGTTTTGAATTTGGACCGCAGTACCCATTTTAAACACGAGGTGTCAGATTTACATATTGCTCCTTTAAGCTCTTTTCACAAATTAAGTCAGAGACATTTCTAGAATATTTCAGGACTCCCTTACAGAGGGAGATTTTCCCTGTCTGACAGGTGGGGTGTCAGGAAGCAGGGCATGACATAAAAAGGACGCTTCATAAAACTCAATGTAATATCTACAACACATCAATTTGTGGTTTTCAATGAGGGCGTCCTATCCTCTGTGTACCAAAACACCCCAGTAGATTTGTATAACAAGTTCTCCTCATCAATTCAACTAGCAATCTAATCCAAGTCAAGTATTGGTCAATTTTCACAATGAAATGCAAATTGTATTATTTTAATGAAACACACACATAGAGAACATATATAACATTTACATTCAGAATAAATATCTTGCCTCCTCTTATTAGTTTATCACCTCACAAACTGAAATTGAAATAAGGTAAAGACTGTTTAACATTCATATTGGTGTCATGTTTCAGGTTTAAAAACATGACCATTGTGTGAAAATGGATCCATTTCATTATTAGCTTATTGTGTCTTTGCAACCTGCCTAAACATAGCCTTTATTACACGCAGAGCAGTATCAGTAATCCTGACCCGCTGTGGCTCAGTTAGGGGTTTGATCCCCAGCTCCTGCAGCAACATGTACGATGTGTCCTTGGGCGAGACACTTAACCCCGAATTGCTCCCGCTGCTTTGTCGACAGCGTTTGAATGTGTATGAATGTGATTAGTTGCTTATGATGGACACTTTACATAGCAGCCTCTACCATCAGTGTGAGAATGGGTGTGAATGGGTGGGTGTGACATGCGGCGTAAAAAGCTCTTTGAGTAGACTAGAAAAGCGCTATACAAGCTCAAGTCCATTTGCCATATTATATACCTGGTGCTTATTTTTTAGGGCTGTGCATTTCATGTAAATAAGTAAGAATCATAACAACACAGCCTACATGAAGTTCTATAAAAAAATATGTCAATATGTCTAATCAGGATTAACGGACCCTCAGATGTAAATTAAATATTGTAGTCCTGTCCCTGAAAATGTAGACAGGATCACCACGCAGTCCCTTAGTCAATCATCAAAAGAACTGATGCCTTTTCAGTGTTGCTAATGCCTCCTGAGTGAAAACCATACGAAATAAGCTCATAAAACCAAGGCTGCATGTACTGTACGTCTGTGTGAAAGGAGGACACTTGAGGTTAAACAGGACAATAAATATGAAACAGTTATTGCTGTCAGTAGCTGAGGACAGTGCAGTTTTTTGGATTTACATACCGTCATTTAGAAAATGAATATTATTCATGAAAATACCTCAAATCATAACGACAGAGAGGGCTCTAATAACGAGATTAGTTTGAATGTAATCATAGTGTAACCGTGTTTTCTGCAGGAGACAGAATCCAGCCATGTTCTTGTTTAATGATCCCTCAAGTATCACTTGACCTGTTTTGTACTCTCAATATTATGCACTATTGTAACAAATGATTATAGCAAAATAACGACAGCTAAACAAAAGACACTTAAAACAGACACTGTACAGACACAACGTGTATTAATTAAATAATTAGGGGATATTTTAGAACCATAAAGAATAACCAATGATGGGGATTTAAAATATGAAGAAAGGAACAGTGACTGAGACAATTCACTTGATCAGATTTATTAACATCCGTATTACTGTGTCATGTAAGCGGTAAATGGATTGTACCTAAATGTTTTCTAGTCTTCAGACCACTCAAAGCCCTTTTACACTACATGTCATATTCACCTCCTTCATACACATACTCATATATACATATATACTCATGTATTTTACTCATATTTTGATTGATTTTTTTACCATAAACAACACAGTCTCTAGAACTTTTCACAAATAGCTTAATGAAATCATCTAAATTGTGCTGTGCGTGGACCTTTAGATCCTTGTCTCTTAGTCAGCAAACATTTCAAATGAAGGAAGTCAATTAAAAATTCATGTTTTGCTTGCCACCCTAAAGAAGTTAAGCAGTCAGAAAATGTATATAAATGTACATAGAGACACAAAAGTGGCTGGACGGATGGACTGGACGGATGGACTGGGGCTGTGCACAGGTCAAACAAACAGGACTATCATCCAAGATGCTCTAGTTTGAGTCCTTTGCAAGACCAAAGTCAAAATGTGGTTATTTATACTGACACATATCAACAACTGTTAGTGACTTAACTTAGATTTATTCTTTTATACTTCCCTTAATCGACCTAATTAATACCAAACTTTAAGCTTTAATTTCTGTTAAACTTTAATAACCACTATTTTTTCAAAGCAAAACCTTGTTAGGTCTAGGCAGCAAAACAACATCATAATCTTAAGGTGAGAGCCGATCTTCCTCAAGAAAGAGCTCACCCTTTTATAGAACCGTTTCAAACAAAACAAAAAGTGTGTGGAGGGCTCATAATAAAGTCAAATACACATTCTCCTAGCAACAAACACGCTCACATTTTTTATTCAAGATTTTTAGTTCATATTTGTGGCCATTCTCTTTACAGTATGTAAGTGTTGGCTGCGTGTGTGTGTGTGTGTGTGTGTGTGTGTGTGTGTGTGTGTGTGTGTAATAGTAAATTGCTGACTTGATTAAGGCAGGCCTTCTATCCTCACTCATTTAATTACTAGAGAAAAGGTTAATGCCACAATGCAATTTACCAAATGTGATTTCTTAGCAGCTATTAACTGTGTGTGTGTGTGTGTGGGTGTGTGGGTGTGTGTGTGTGCGCGTGCGTGCGTGCGTGCGTGCGTGCGTGTGTGTGTGAGTGTGTGTGTACTGTATGTAGTGACAGTTAAGGGGTGGCAGGTCCTTTTGTATGAGATATAAGTGTGTGTGTACGTGTGTGTGTGTGTGTGTGTGTACGTGTGTGGTTGGGTGGGGGGGCGGCATTTCAATCCCCCCTTTTCAATCAATTTGGATGACTATAAATTGGGTAGCAAATACTTCTTTCTGTGGACAATCTAATTTAATCTAATCCTCATTTGAAGTTTATAAAAATCCTAATTTTTATTCATGTCTTAGATCCTAGTTTATACTTCCTACGGCACTAAGCTGAAATCTAAACTTCACCAGCTGAACTGAGTTGTTTTTTGATTTAAAAAAAAAGAAGATTTTTTGGGTGCTTTCTTATGCCTTCATTAGAGAGACAGGACAGTGGATAGAGTTGGAAATCAGGGAGACAGAGAGGAGGGTATGGCATGCAGGAAAGGAGCCACAGGTCGGATTAAAACCCGGGCCGCCCTCTTTCAGGACTAAAGCCTCCGCACATGTGGCCCGCAAGCCAACAACCAGGCCACCGACGCCCTACACTGAGTTGTTTTGAATTTGATTTACACCTTTCACTCACTTTTACACTCTGAACCAATTCAGCTTGCTATACCTAATGTCCCGCACAGGCCTTCTACAAACTGTCCCAGTGTGCTGAGCAGATCAAAGGTGGATGAATCTGGTCCAATCCTGCTGCTAACAAAATCCAACAGGCTCATTTTATTTGCTGTTTCTGGATAAAACACGTTAAACTTGAAACTCTTGCTTGAGTAATACAACTGTGGTTGTAGAAATTACCTCATGTTCCAGGATCATCCTTCATAAGAAGCCCAAGATAAAATGCCCCATGGCCACTCTATAAAGACTGGATAGTTATTTTACATTGTTCTATAAGTAAACCGATTCACAGGTGAGTTTCCACTAAATCAGGTACAGCATCATAACTTCTTTGACCTATCATAAGCAACAGTAAAGGTTACATATTATACCAAATACACTTTACCATGTATTTTTTCCACTAATATGTGTCCCTAGCCTGTCTACAAACCCTCCAATTATGAGAAAAGTCCATCCTCTCCGTCTTTTGCCCGCTCCACTTTTAGGAAATTTGTGCTCAAACAGGCCGTTTGGAGATTTTCCTTTCATGACATCACAAAGGGCAGTAATCCCTCCCCCAGGTGTTTGACACTCCCACAGCTAGGTGTTTGTTCTGCCCTCTGAGTCTGCCTCTTCAACAATCGGGCATGGTGCGAGAAAGCCCGAGCCTCCTCCCTTCGAACACAGCTCATTTGCATTTAAAGCTACAGACACAGAAACAGCCTGTTCTGAGCAGGGCTGAAATAGAGGGGTATAAAGGCATGATAAAATACAGGATCAGAGTGTTTTTTTTAGCAAGAAACTTCACAGACATGTGTTGGGGACCTCTGAGACTTATTTAAACTTGTGGAAAAGGAGTTATATGTGTCATTTAATTCACAGCACAGTGACTAAATGGTGACCTCAGATCGGGGCCGTCAAGAAAAATAAAGACATACAGTATAGAAACAATTATTCGTGTTTCTTTTGTATAATGTCCCTGGATAGAGCATCAAAGCAAATGTGTGACGCTACAGCTCCCCACTGGCTCCGTGATGTTGTCCTTTCTCTCAGGGTCAGTGGGTCTCCAGCTGCTCCAGAAGTCTCTCTGTAAGGGCGATGCTTATTTTCAGTATGTGCATGTGTGTGAGTGTGCGCGTGTGTATATGTGTGTGTTTTGAGGGACTGGATGGCATGCTTCAGTTGATGTGGAAAAGCTCAGCAGCTTCTATCTGTCTGTAGTCAGCATCTTTTGGTCCTGTCTTTTCTTGGACTGGGCCAAAGCAAACTGTAATAGAGTGAAGGATCTCCCAACCATGTTTTAAAGCACATCAGTTCAATTTATAGATTAAGTTCACGTTCATTATTGATCAAATTATATAAGAAGACAATTTACACTGAGTGTATGTAGAAATAAAGCAAAAAGGAAAGTAATCATGAAAATCTAAGGCTGTGTACTGACCAAAAGAAATAACTTTTTCAAAAGGCACGATTATAAACTCCTAGCAAAGATGTTAAAAAAGCAACATGAAAACACAGTTCAAACATATTTATATGTATTCTTAAGCAAGTGTCTTAATGGTCTGAATAATCAATGTCTTTATCGGCACACACTGTTACAGGGGATAGATTTTTCTTCTAACTTACTGTATCTGATTTGATTTGAAGAAAATACCAGTTACATAGTTTGGGGCGTGACTGATATGACTGCAAGCAGGCACATTTTAGCTGTTTGCCAGGAGAAATAAGGCCCACCTCAGCTCCACCTCTTTGCATGTTGGTTGACCCAAAGTTAGGTTGAGATATGGTTATTGGCATTGGCTTTAAAAGTGCGCTTCAGAAGCAAATGGGTGATGTCACAGATGCTACATCCATGTTTTATAAAGTCTACGATCTCAAGAAATACATTTAAATGAAGCAAAAGTCTATTGGCCTAAAGATCTCCTGATCTCCAAACATCTTTTTAAAAGTCTGAAAGTTCTGTGCATGTTTTGTCTTGCAGACATTCTTGGAGCCCTTTATTGCAATAACATCACACAATATTTTTCATTTGATGCAAACAGCTGCAGTAAGAAAGATTGTAGCCTATAAGATATGCTTGATTGCTTGACTAATATGCTCTATAGCTTTACCCAGTTCATGATGACGTTCTGCTCTCTGCTCACCTAGGTTTCTGTGTCATTTAAGTACTAATTCATCTCATCTTCATCTTCGTCTCATAAAATTATTTTAAAACGCTGTTGCTGGTCTGCTGGGGCCTGGCTTAAAATGGTTAAGCTCCTGTCTGAGTGGAATCCAAATCTACTCAAGATTTAATTGCAAAATGGTCATAAGCACCCATTCCCTCTAAATGTGGTATCCCACAGGGTTCAACCTTAGGCCCTTTGTTATTTAAATCTTACATGACCCTTAACACTTTACTATAAAGAAAGAACATCTTAAACCACTGCTATGCTGATGAGACTCAATTCTATCAGTTTTATGGGGATGTTATTGGTAATGAACTGCTTGTGAATGTGAAATAGATCCACAAAGATATACATGGATCCCCAACTGCATAAATCAGTAAATGTGTACACAGATCCACAAATGCATTAATAGATCCAGATATATGCACACAGATCCATATATGTGCGTAAATAGATCAGCAAATTCGCACACAGATGGCGATGGGTTACAGATACATGAAAAATAACTTATGTAGTGAAAAAGTCCCAAGCAAATACATAATTGATTCAGAATTGTAACTGTAGCTCAAATTGCTTTATTCCCTGTGTAGCATTTTACTGTTTCTTTTGGTTTTTGGTAATCAATGAACATGAACTTTTCCTTAGTCACTCCTTAGAGGATCCCCAGTAAACTTCAGAGTATTTGTAAGGTGGTATCTACAATTGCCTAGATACAATTGTATATGTACTCTCCATTACCAAAAAGTAAATAGTCTGGTTTGGGGGTCAGACAGCCAATGATAATGTCCCTCACATCTATGCAAACCGGGTGCAGGATGTCCCTGTATCCAAAATCTTATTTACATTGATCAAATTATTTAAAAGGCTACTCTGGTCTGGATGAATACTTGATTCTTATTGGCTGCAGGATGTTTATTGACATCGATAAAGTTGTTCCAAGTAATTTTTTTGTTCACCAATCTAAATTGATCTGCCGGCTGGGTATCAACTGTACCTAGCCTCTGTTTACGATAATGCAACTCCTTAACAAGCTCACATTGAATTACAGCAATAAAAACTTTCACATTTCTTCGACTCTAAAAAACTTTTAGACCCCTGAATCTTTGGATGTTCTGAAAATATTAACTATTAAATTGTTTTAATGAATCTGAGGCATTAAAAAGTTGTTTACATTTAGCTTCCCCTGCTGAGAAAACTCATGAAACAGCATCTCTTGCATACTGTTTACTCTGAGTCGCCATCGGCCTCTCCATCATTTGCAGTAGTTTTTTTTTGATCACTCCATTTTCTGGCCCATCTTTAATATGAGCTCTTTAATCTGTTGTTCTTATTAAATACATTACATTTTCAGACTTATGTGAATGATTTCCTCTCTGTAAATTCATTACCCTCTCTTGCTCTGAGAATCAGTCGGTTTCTAAAAGACCATTTCATTAACTTATTCAATTTAGTTCAAAATGGAAAAATCTAATTGGCAAATCGTTGTGATATGTGTATGTATGCGTTTGTGTGTGTGTAAGAGTCCGTACATGTGCATGTGTGTAAGTGAGCCTCGGTGTTAGTCCAGTGAATAAAAGAAAGCTTTTAATTGCATTGTTCTCTGATCAAGGCATGTTTATTAGTGGGTGAAAGTCACATTAACCTTTCCATCGGCCCTGACATTTCCTCTCCTTCTAAATGGAGAATTAAAGACCATTGGAAAGTCATTAGTGAAATTTACTGCTTCTGTTGGCTGGTCAGCTATTAGAGAGGCTGCAGGACCACAGAACACCCTTCATAGTCTTCTGCCAAGTCACTTTTTTATTGTTTAAAGGAGAAGTAGCCAATGAAAGCTCTTCCATCAAGAAGAACATTTATGCCAGGTGGAAAGTTAACAGAGGGGAGAACTACAGTTTGATTTGGGAGAATTTTTACATTGGTTTTTATTTGTTTATTTTGACAGGGACAGTATAAAACTAATTAGCTGTACCTGAGTTAGCCATGAGCTAATTTACATCTGTAGTCCCTGGGCAGACAGCTTCTCTGTTAGGAAATAAAATAAATACTTAAAGGTCCCATATTATGCTTTTTCTGGTTTTATATGCTCTTTAGTATGTTCTCCAGGTGTCTTGTGCATGTTTAGGCACATCTATGTGCAAAAATTCAAAGTCCGCGGAAACGCGGCTTCTCCTACCTCCTCCTGTTAGCAGTAGCAGTAGCTGCATGTAACGCTCGGATCAAGCCCCCCTCGTTGAAAATTGTCAGTGTGATATCACACTGCGATGATGTCACTGATCCAAGCCCATTGGCTCGTTGTGGCAAGCACAAGCTCATGCTGCACATTAGCTGCATTCCCAATATGGTAAAAGGGGCGTAACATATCCGAGAATTGTCCGAACGACTGACCAATTACAACAGAGCAGATCGGCCAACCAATCAGGTCAGACTTGGCACAGGTGGGGACCCTGATGTGGGCACTTCTGAGCGTAACAAACACAGGCAGATGAGACGGGCTGCATCGATCGGCAGTACATGAAAACAGACACTTTTTTCGAACATTAGCGATTGTGAACATCCTTTGGTAGGCACATACATTAGATATATGAACCCCAAAAAGGGCATAATATGGGATCTTTAAAACATCTACACAACATTACATAACCACAATGCAACAGCATTAAAGTAATCCACAGTGAAATTAAAAAATAAGAATAAAACAGTAATAGGCTAAGAGCACTACACAATTCAAAACCACTAGACACAATGGCATAAATGACACAATATTAGTCCATTCAGAAGCTGAGTAAACTACACTACAAAGACTGCTGTACCACAACATCAGATATCGCCTAAGCAACCCATCAACAATACCATAATTACACATCAATACAGAGTTCTTGAAACTTCATGTGTTTGTGTGTGATGGAGACATGATTGAGTTGATATGTGCCAGGATTTAATCGAAGACTTAAATTCAGCAAAGCTACAGCGTCTCTGATTTTACTCGGTTGTGTAGCTCTATTGGGTGGGTTGATTTGCCGAACTCAGAAGATCCGTGTTGTATTACACAATCCCCTCTGTTGGCCGTCCTGGTTGTTCTTCCCCTATCTGTACGCAGGGATAATTTAGTGGTGAAGGAGCCAGACCACAAACTAACAGTTCTATGCAGATTACTTTGATCCTGTATACTGATAAGTAAGGTTTGCATCTACACAACAACATATGTGGTCAGCTTTGGGAGAGCAAGCACAGCAGAGCAGTGCAGCACCCTTGTAAAAATTCACATGTGAACAGACGATATTAAAACAAACTGTTTTAAAGCATGCTGTACTCCACTCTGTTCAGCAGACTTCAATCAGGAGAGACAAGTGAATTTAAGAAAATTATTTAATACAATGAATAATATGAAAATGTGACTTGACAGAAAGTCTTTGGCGCTTGGACTCTATGGGGTGGTTGATGTGTTTGGAGAATGAAATTCTGAGCGTCACTAGAATAAATCCCCCATGGAGTCCAGACCCTGGTGGTGGTGAAGCTGATGATTTGATGAGACCGGATGGGTGAAGAATTGATGGATGATGAATCTGCTGATGAAGATGGCGGTGATGGGGAGGTGAAGGGGCGCATGAAACATCAGCATGAAGGAACTAGGGCAGAGAAAGAATCATATTTAAAAGGGGAGCAGAACGATGATAGGCTGAAAATGAGGGAGGAACGCCGTGCCATTGGTTAGATACCACTGACGAGACAGCTGATTACCCAATGATAGCCCAAAACTGACAGCTCGAGAATGACAGCGGAAACGTGAGTGCGCATGCAAAAAGAAAAGGGTGAATGAGAAAGACCTGATCATGAATCTTATAGTCTTCCTGACTGAACTTGCGCTAGAGCTTCACTTGTGGTGCGATTACAGGAAAGCACACCTTAAAAAGCTTCAGGTGGGTTGCATATAAAGATGTGTTTAGAATCTTACTCATGTAACTAATGTGAGCGTGTATTAGCAATATGTTTGTTACTCACAATAGTCCCACTTACACGGTAAAATAATAATAATCTAATGTCCATATTTTTATGTTGTTTAATTTTACTCAGAAAATATAATCATAAAGTACTTAGCCCACAAAAAGTAACACATGGTATTCGTCCTGCAATGGAAACATTGGAACAAATGTCATGCTTTGTAATCGCTCACTGCTTGGCCCTACTCATGATGTACCTCCCCTTCCCCGACACACTCCTGAGCTCCTCCTGCTCTGCCTGGCAGCGCAAAAAACCTCTCCTCTCTCTTCCTGTGGCTGAATGAAAGTGGTTATCGCCATGCCATGCTGCAAGGACTGCAGGGGTCTTTGCACATTTTGTGCATCTTTGTTGAAAGTCTTTTGACTTTACTTGCACAGCTTCTCCATGCTCCCATACTTTTTTGAACAACCAGCTGATCATTTTGACAATGATTTTTTACTTCATCCAGACACCTTTATTATCTGAGCAGGAGAGGAAAGAGGGTGTAGGGGTTGAGTCAGCCCAATAGGGCCAGTCAACTGTCTCCATAAGAAAAATAACCAGTAGGCTGCAGCCCCTGCTCTGTGGGCCGGTTATAACATTTGAAAAATATTTTTTCCGAGATTAATTGGCACAAAAGTACGTCAGCCCATCGTGTAAATGCCCAGGTTGAAGAAACAGTTAATATAGGCTTTAATGAGGGTCCATGGTAACATGAAGTGCATGTGTTGATTAGAGTCCACTGATGAGGCAAACATCTTATACAACGTTATGTCCCAGCAAGGTCTACAGTCTGCAGACTGATGCATAGTTTTTTGGCGAAGATTGCAGCCCTTTGCAAGGTAATATCAGTAAGCCTACCACCTGGCCAGGGTCACCTCAACAGACAACACTTCCCATCCATACAACAGCAGTAAGGGATGGAAATTCTTTAACAACTTTTTGGGGTATCCTGGTTCTGTCTGTGACATCAGAGTCCTGAAGAACAGAAAGATATTCAAGGATAAACCGCATCCTCCCCAAGGTAAGACTAAAAAACCTTGTTGCGAAACACAGACCTTTTTTCTTATTTTACATTTTGAGTTTATCTAATTGAACTGTTCTGTCTAAACAGACAGACACGGCTCAGGTGTCGAATGAAGCAGAAAATGTCGGCTGTAGTCATCCCTCTGAGGAGAAGCCAACTCCATGTGATCATGTGGAGGAGGAAAGTGATCAGGAGCTATTTTTACTTAGCTTGTCTGTTTGTTTGTTAGTTGTTTTTTTTTACCAAAGAATGCAAGCTAAAATGCTGTTGCCTACATTCACCATACAGTCCATGATTCATGGATTTCTGCATTTAGACCTCTATGTTAGACTTTTTGAAAAGTTGAAAGACAAGCTTTCTTAGCTCAATATCGCAGAAACTGAGATACTGTGGGGAGTCCCATTCATGATCTCTCCAGAGGATCTCCTCACTCAATACAGTAAAGGATAAAATGAGATCTGACAAAACAAGGAAGACATTTTACAAGCATTTTTTTTGTACTACTTTGAGCCCAACCAGATGTATCGTGGAACTTTAATTCCCATTAAAGAGATATTTGAAAGGCCTCCTCAGACAGTCCGGTTTTAGAGAGCAATATTAAAAATCCAAAAATCATACCTCTCCCAACATGGTTGCAGAGGATGTTGCAGATGGAAAATAGTGTACATGGTAAAGATAAAGCCCTGTTAAAAAGGTACACCTTCTTTACTTTCCATAATTTCTTAACAGGATGCATTTGAGGTTGTGAATCCATTACTTCAAGTATTTTGTTCAAGAGAAAGTGTTCTCAAAACCTTATAAAATACCTTAAAGATTTAGAGGATAATCCAGCACAGCAAAAATGTGTTACACCTCACCTTTTTCTACCAAAAAACTAAATCTAAGAACCAACTTTAACCACTAACCCTGTAAATGATAGATACACTCACACAACTGTTTGGTTGCTGTTTCTTAAACTACTAGTGGTTTTACTGGTTTGACTATTAAATCTCAATATTCTGTGGTCATGTGAAGGACTAACAATTAATAAATATATACAAATAACTAATAAACCCTAATAAATTACCCTAAAATAAACACCATCATCAAATGTAGAATTTATACTACATTTACCATGGATTCTACTCCAACTACAGCACTGCCACTACTAGGACCACTAGGGCTAAGATGTTTTCAATTCTAAAATATTTGAATGAGTCACCATGGATTTCTCACAAACAAGTACAGTCCCATACTTGTGCAGACACTTTATTCTTTTACCTCCGGCCATGGTGTAGAATAGAATTTGTAAGCTCACGTGTTGATTTAAAGATGTACATTAACTCTCTGACCATCCTGACAAAACTACTCACTCATGTCTCTCTTGTCCTTTCTGTACAGCTCAACAAGAATAAGATGGACCCCACCAAGGGGCAAGATAAGCATGCAATTGTCCAATTAGAGGCTGTCTCTTTAAGACAGCTGTGCAGCTGAAAAATTAAAATGCATTAGTCCAAGAGTCACTGCGTGCTTTCCCCCTGCCATAACAGTGAGGGGCTGTACAATCATATGGCCAGGGGGACGAAAGAGTTCTTATGTCTGTCTGTGGAGCAGCATTGGGACAGCAGTCTGTCACTTAACACACTCCTCTGCCTGGTGAAGGTGCTGTGCAGAGGGTGCTAGGTGTTGTCCAGGATGGAGAGCACTTTGTCAATACCCAACATATAACGTCTTATTTTTGCAGACAGGTGGGGATCTAAACTTACTATTGCATTATATAGTCCATGTGAAAGCACATCAGTGTTGCAGTTACCCATTCACGTCTTTTATTCAACAGCAAGAAACTCAAGCTTCTTGAGCCATGCAGTATAAATGCTTTGTGTTTGCAGGTTAACAACTGTTGTGGTTTCAAATGATGCATGTGTTTGAGTTACAGTGTACATGTGCTGCATACAATTTTTAAAGACTGTTCCTTAGACACATGCAAAGTTTAAAATAATACCATTCACCATACATCTACTTTTTTCCCAGTAGACTTAAAGATAGAGTCAGTAGAGTATGACCTCAAATTTTATGTCCAGTTACACTGGCATAAATGTAGAAGGAATCCCTGCAGAGGAGTGTATGAAGGACACAGAACACTGCTCTGAGTGCATCCTACAGTAAGCACTGCCCTCTAGTGGTCAGACTATGCACCCACTAATACAATGTGAAGAGAAGGATCGAGGCCAAAATCTGCAGAGCTCCTCAGCCACAGATAAAAATTGCCCTTTTATATTTTTGTATATAATTCTTATCTTAACTTTGGTGTGTTTCCTGTACTGAAAAAAAAGAAAAACTTACACAATTGAGCCTTTAATCAATAAAACGTAAACATTTTTACAGTAATTTTACAGATGTTTTCTTACTCATTTACAGTAATCTGTTGGGTAAGGGTTAGGGTATAACAAGTGAGAAGATATGTAACTAAGAAAGCTGCCATCCTAAGTTTCCTTGGTTGTCATTGCTGATGGTGTTCCAGCCCAAAGCCAGGTCGTTATTCCCTTTACATACCAATTGCAGTTTTGCTTTATAAAAATAATATTGTATAGGCTACTGTAAAAGTATTACAGATATCAAGGTCAACAGGGACAGCTACACTCTGAAATGGTTTACTCTGTTGTTTACCTTACCGGGATGAAATGACTTACAATTAGGAGGTAAAAACTTTTTAAACTGCCTTTTGTTGGTTTTATTTTTGTTTATTTATTTAACAGCAAAAAAAACCATGAAAGGTACAGCCTTTCTTTATTATAATTTAAATCGGGCTTATTTAATTTCAACAAAGACACAGCATACATACAGTTATTATTGTCATTTCCTGTTTTATTTTGTACTTACTCCTGCTCCTCATGTTTTCCCACCTTGTGCTTCCCCGCCCTGATTATGCGCACCTGTGTCTCGTTATCCCCTGATTGTCTGTGTATATAATCCCTGTGTGTCCTCCCTCATGTTGCCAGCTCGTTGTGTGTTACCTCATGTCGCCTCGTTCCAGCATGTTTAGTGTTTGACCATTGCCTGCCCCTCTTGGATTTGTTTGTGTCTGTTTTTTGGATTTAAATAGCAAACTGTTTACTAGAGATGGGCGGATGAAGCCTCATGACCCTCTGGGGCTTCCTTTCTATTCGGTTCGAAAAAGGTTAGAAGCTTCAGGGTTTCATTATCAGGAAGAACAGTGACATCTTGTGGCAGACTGAAATAAAAGCAGCCATCTAAATGTGGGACCGACAACACCTCACTGTTTCAATCTGACAAAATCAGTAATAAAAGTCATTTTAAGCTGTGTGTTCATTTGAAGAGTTTATTTTATAAATAACTACGTTATTAGGGTAACTTCAGTTGTTTTTTGCACTCCAATATGATAAAGTGTTGGTCAAGAACCGGAGTCGATCCTCTCCCTACGTTACAGAAATAACAGATACAGAAATGGACACCTCAACAGTTGCTTGGTTAAAGGGCCGTAACACTGAGATACTTTGATGGGTGGCCTCATACTCTTCAGCACTGAAAGGTCTGATGTCTGTGCTGAGAGTGGCCAGAGCTGCAACCAGATGTTTTCAAAGCTCATAAAGCCCTTGCAACATCACAGCTTCTCCTTAGCTGAGGTGCTGGATTTAAAGTAACCCACAATTTTGTGGGCCTGGGTGCGGATGTTTTCCATCTCAGGGATTTGGGCTAATTATTTTTTTACAACCAAATTCGAAACATGAGCAAAACAATAGATTTGGTGGACACTTGACACAATATTATGAGCCCCTTCAGTGACCATGCCTGTTACTTTGTCAGCAAACCCCCACTCAGCTATATTGCTCAAGGTAGCATCGGCCAAGTGAGCTGCTGCGGGTCAGGGCTAACTTTTGCACTCCCTAAGGATGGTGTTTTGCCTCATATCCTCGAATATGTAGTGCCCTGTCACTGCGAAATAGGCATCCGTATTTATTGATGTCCATATATCAGCAGTTAGACTCACTGGCTACTTCAGCAACGGCCTTATCTTTGGTTTTCTCTTATCTCAAATCAACCATTGCTCTCAGGGCCTTTCTACCCAGGATATTGTAGATAGAATCAAGTGTTGGGGCCAGCGAGAGAAACAAAGGACTCGGGCCTGTAGCCCCTTTTGAAAGCCTGACTTGAGTATATTTGGAGGGAAAAGGACAAAGGGACCTAAATGACCATAATACTTTCTTTATTAATGTGAAAACTGTTTCAATTTTAACCTCTCGTTAATGGACCGCCATGTCCCGGGTTTTATTTGTTAAAACCCCCTTTTGTTTATTTATTGGGCCGCCGCATCCTGTGTGTGAACTCCCAAGTTATAACTGGTGTACTACCTTCACTACCAGAGAGACCAGTGTAACTACCGTCTAACTTGAATTCGGCCATTGGCTTCTGGTGGTGAAGTGGATCGTCATCAAACTTTGTTTGAACTGTGTGATTCTGCCTCTTCAGGCATCTCTCTTTCCTCTTTTCGCGAGTAGGCGCGCATCTGGAGACCAACTCCATGACTGCGTCAGCGACCGCATTCACACACTCGCACGTATAGATCTGTACACTCGTCATCGCTAAAACGCCTCAGAGACACAGGTCGTGCAGAGACCAAGGGTGGCTTTCGGATTGTCCCTCCTATCTCCTTTCACTATCCACTTTACCTTAACCCTGTGGAAAACGTCATGGGGTTAAGGAAAGCTGTTAGGAGAATTCATAAAGGAATTAGGGAAAGGTGATCGCGTTGCTCTGACAATCTGACCGCATTTCCACTAGGCGACGTAATAACGCGACGGCGGCGGAGGTTAGTGACGTGGGTCTGCCGTGGTGAAACTACGATATTCTACTAAAAAGCTCATCTAAAAAAAGTTCCCCTGTGCCTTCTTACTGGTCACTACTGGTTCACTTTGATCGTTTTACAACATCAGCATAACTTTCATAGTTCACCTCTGGGTTTAAGATTGTTGAAAGTTGTTCAAGTCATATTATTGCAGTTGTAACTTACATGATCTGCCTCCCGTTTCTTTTTTCTTTTCTTTTTTTATTAACAATGTTTTACAATTTCTCGTATGAATCAACATCAAATAACAGCAAAGCATCTCCACTAACCATTATACAAGAATGTATAAAAGCAACGTTCACCTTCTTCAAACACACATAATATAGAGAAAGAAAGGAATACAAAGGCAGTAACAAATTAAAAGTCAAATCAATAAACCAAATGCAGATTGTCTCCACATTTCTCCTCCAACAGATTGTTTGTTTTCGTGAACGGTCGGATGCGCGAGTTGCTTTAAATGTTGCAGCCGCAAGGAATTGTGGGGCGGCATTATCTCTTCTCCTTTCGTAAAGGATGGTCCAGTGTTTCCTTCGCTAAAGGAGGTTATAAAGGAAGCATTGACCCACCTTTCCTTAGCTTTTAGAGAATTCGATGGGCTCTTATCATGGCCGCCACTTAAATACTTCCGGTGTCATGGTTTTGGTCTTATTTAGTTTTGTATTTCAGAGTTTAGGTTCCATGTTTTAATTTCTATCCTAGTGTTGCTTGTTTCCCTTGTTGTTTATGTTTCCTAGTTTGGTCTTAAGTGTTACCTGTCTTATTTTGTAGTTTCTGATCTTGGTGTTTCCCTTGTGTGTTTTCTAGTTTAGTCTTTAGTGTATGTTATATTGCAACTTTGTATCCTAGTGTTTCTTTATGTTCTAGTGTGTTTTTGTTACATTCTTGAGTTCTGTGTCTTCAGTGTTTCATGATTTAGTTTGTAGTCTCCTCAGTGTTTCTTCTATTTTACTCCTGCCTCTGTGTTTCCCTCCTGTCTTGATTGCCCTCATTGTCTTCACCTGTGTCATTAGTCTCACCTGTGTCTGATTACCCCTGTGTCTATTTAGTCTCAGTGTTCCTTCCCTGGTGTTGTCAGTTCATCGTCAAATATCGTATGTCGGTGTGTGGATGTCAGATTTTCCTCGTGTCAGTGTGATTCCTTGTGGCTCCCTTTGTTACCTTTTGGATTAATTATTTAAAGGGATACTTCACCCATTTGCATTAAGCTTTGTATCAGTAGTAAACTTGTGTTTTTATTGAATGGTCTTGCATCCAGCCCTTATTTCCCCCTGAGACGGGAAAAATCCTTATTTTCTTTTCTGAGATGCAAAAATCGTCATATTGCGTCACCTGCGGCTGTTGTGGTTAGCAGGGTGAAACTACATTGCTAGTTCCTCATGTTTTCAACCCGCCCAGAGGTGGTGGGACCCACTGAAGCTACAGACCTATCACAGATCAGTGGGCGGGACCTCACTCCCTGAAACGAAACTTAACATCCGCCATATTGCTTAGTTGGAAGCTGTGCTAACAGGCTCTGTGGAGAAAGCTTAGTAGAACCGACGATGGCAGAAAGTCAACTACAAACTGATATGGATGAAGGGGATTTTGAAGGTATTGTGCTCGAATCGGATGTTCGTGGCTAGCCGCAATATAGCGACGAGCAGTTGAGGCTGATGGAGGAACGGGAGGCGGCTGCTGCAGCCGAGGCACAAACCATGCCTGTCTGCGACGGTGAGGACGAGGAGCCGGTCCCGGCTCGAGTTGGGTCAGACTGGTGGTGTCGGTGCTCTCACTGTTTGCCTATGGACACAGATATAGAGTCTGTTTGCTGCCATGAATTTCCAAGATGCCAATTCCTTCTGGAAGAAATCTCGGAATCAGATGAGGAAACGGCCGTATGTGTTGTAGAGCACCCTAGCTTCGCACCACACATGGACAGCGGCGTCCTCAAAACATACTTTAGAATCCCTAAAGTAAACTGGAAACGTCAGCCAAAGCCTGCGGGATCAAACGGACGTCTGTCTATAAAGTGAGAGTTTTTATTTTCTTTCTGTTACTAGCGTGGCATGCACGTACAGTGTGTTCCAGCATCATCACAACGTTCTTCCCTGTTAATACGTTAGAAACTGGGCAAAGACCGTTGCGTTGTTCTGCCTGCCTGTGTCGTGAATATCCAGCTCCAGACGGCCAGTACAGCGGGTACCAAGAAACTGTGGATGCTCAGGAGGAACTATAATTTGCTTTATTGATGTTTATTTGTATTGTTGATATATTTATTTTGAATTAAAACTTCAAATTCACGTTGGTTGTTGTTTACTTTGTGGTATTTAGTGTTGCTCCAAGTATATACTGTATTAGAGAAAGTTATTTGAGCCACTAAGCTACTCTTGCCTTAGATCACAAAAGATAGCAGAATAAAGGTCCTACCTGCATCATCTTTTTGATGAGTAAACATTCAGCCTCCTTCCACAAGTCTATAATGTTGAATTTTGGTGTACACAGGAGTGCAGGGTAAGGTGATTTTTTTATAAACAAATGAAAATATTGTGTCATCCTAAATGGTAGACAACAAATAAAAATTAACAGGGAGATGCATCTAAAAAAGCTATGCATTATATAGTCAAGTCAAAGTCATCTTTATTGTCAATTTTAAACTCCCACGTAGACACTGCACAGAAATGGTAATAAAAATAATAGATATTCATATTTTTTCCCATTTTGATTGAGATAATTTTTTTTACTCACATCAGCAATGCAAAAATAAGAAATCACTTTCAAAAAGAACATACAAATTTCAGAATTTTCAGATGTCCCAGCCTGGGTTGAAAACGTGATATACAGTCTCTGGTAGAAACGCATGGGGAGGTAATGGTTCGTCTTTTAGTACCTGGACAGCAGCCTAAATGTCCTCCCTCCTCCTTCGCCTAGTCAGCCTGTCATCAAATCAGATGAGGCCGACTGTCAGGTGTGACACAGCTGTGTTAACATGTGCAACATTTCTTCAATCCAATAAAAAATCCTCCGTTTAGTTGGGGACTCCAACTAAACTGTTAACGTGATGGCTAAACAAATTGCAGCGAGATATGTTGTTCCTTCCCGTTGGCATGCATAACACTGTGCATAACTTGTGGGAAAACGATCTCTGTTCTCACGTATATGTATGTCAAATAGTTTTTCTCCATAGTGAGATCCATTTCAAGCAGAAGTCAAATAGCCCCGTCGTGGGTTAACTCCTCCTGTGTTGTAAACAAACACTGCTATCGCTGCATGTCTCCAGACATTGCTCCTCCGCTCACCTGCTCGCTGTTCAAAGACATATTTTATTCTCCTCCTCTCTCGCATCTCTGAGTATGGATGCCTGTATTTTATTTGACATTTTCTTGTCCTCTTGGAAGTACTGCACGCTCAACAGTAGCCTACATAACGCAGTTGATAAACAAGAAGTCTCTGCAGCAGCATGGGCAAACTTTTAGACATGCGCAGTTGAAGCAAGGGCAGAGTGGTATATGTCAACAGTTCAAGCAACGCTTCAGCGACGCTTCAACTGTTGATCGTACCTTGCTTCAACTGCCCCTCGCAGGCAGAGAGGCAGACATCCGCAGTGACAATAGTTTCACTGGAACAAGAAAGACACGATCGGCACCCGAGTAAATTTTGTAAACGTATGTTTTGTTTCACGCTGCAGCTGCATTTCCCAATATTGTTATTACTTGAATAAGTTCATGTTTGGGTGTGTTTTGACTTCTGTGTAAGTGTGGGAAGGTGCATATGATCGGGAGACGAAGAAAGAGGGACTCTAAACTTCCATGTCATAAACAATCACTTGATGTATCTCTTTACATCAAGTTCGAATGCCTGCGCATTTACGCGCATGCATTCTGTTCATTTGGAAAGTATGTGCGTTAATTTGCATGCATCATATTCTTCTGGAATGCACGTGCATGCACTTCAAATTATGTGTGTTCATGCATGTCTATGGATGAGTGATGGGAGACTTGTTTGTGAGAGACAGAGGGGGGAGGAATTGTAACTACTGCCTACACAATGTAATTTAGTTAGCTTGAAACGGTCATAGATCCACCCCCCCCCCCCCACACACACACACACACACAAAATTATTCACACACTACATTGACACACCTATGTGAACTCACACACGAATTCATTTCTAAAAAAAAAAAAAAAAAAAATGCCTGTATTGGTTCCATTATAAGGCAACAGTGCCCCTACAGGAAACTGTGGAAAAAGCATGTTTTTTGGCTCTATGCCAAACATGGAAAAATGCTGACATTTGGTGGTGAATAAGAAAATCTAAAATTTTGAAGCAAAGACTCCATAATGAAAGCATAATATCATAAAATTAATGTTTTTAAAATGTGATGGCTGTGGGATAAAAAATTGTGATTTCAATGGGTTTCAATGCGCCATTTTTTGCCACGAAGACGCTTAAGGGGTAGTAAGTGTGTTCTGAGCTGATTATAGACATATTTTCGGTTCTGAAATTGGAATTTCAAAATTTTCTTAAAAAAAACTTTACCATTGAAATTTTACATTAATAGCATTAACACAGCCAAAATTATCAAAAGACGAACTGTAAAAAAAAGCCAAAAAGCCGTAAAATGGCTCGAAGTAAGTCTCTCCCTCTGGGTTAACACACAAGGAATTTAACTTGGGTAGACTGTGCTCTCTTTGTACAAAGGTAAAACTTTGATATCAACAATAAACTCAAAAATAAACAGTAATTAAAGACTAATATGTAAAAGACTAAATAAGATAATAGTGCAGTGGTGAGTAGTGCAAAAAAAGATGCTGAAGTGAACATGAGGTAGTTATTTTTTACAGTATTTACATTAAAGAGTGCGTGTAGATGGTAATTTAAATAAAATAAAAATAATATATATTTGCGTATATGTACATTCACAGTGACAGTTTTGTTCCAGGTTTTATTACACAGCGACAGGTCTGACACTCTGACTGTTTAGCGTTAATCAGAGTGACAGCCTGGGTGAAGAAGCGGAGCAGAGAGAAATGGAGGTAGGTGTGGGAAGAGGTCTCAGAAGCGGCTTTGGAAAGATGTTGTGGCAGCCTCCTTTGATGGTTTAGGTACGGGGGCAATGTTGGGTGGCAGAGCAGGTTGTGGCAGGGCAAGTGAGGAGGTTGGCATCTTGAACTGGATGTTTGGGTTGCGTCTTCTGTCCACGACCCTCTCGATGAGGGTCTCTATGAACTGGGTTGTGTGTGGTGTGAAGATTTTCTTCAAGACCCACTGCTTGGACCTCTTGCAGTACACTTGATTGAACCGTGCTTCTCCTGTAAAGGACAGGGAATATAATTACACAGAAAATCTGAACAAAGACTTGACTGAACTAAAGTTTTCTCCCCAGGAATACTGTATATGAACCTTTCAGCAAAATATGCCGATTTAGTTAGCTGTGAAGATTGTCGTTTTGGCTATTGTACTATTCTGAGAGCACATGGTAACACACCTTTCATTGTTGTGGCTTGCTTCCTTTTCACAATGTTTTCGTTGTGCTCTAGGATGGCAAGGTGACACCTCTCCCTCATTCCCTGGAATGAGACTGCCTGGCGTTTGGGGGATACTTGAGCATTGTACTGTGAAAGACCTCCAGTGGCCCTGTGTGATATTTAAAAGAGAAAGGGAGAATAGATAGGGCAAATTAAAACATGTTCATTAGGATTTGGAAAAATATTCAAGTGTACAAGGGCATCTATTCTCACCAGTATGTTTGAACAGGGCCATCTTTTCGAGGTCTTTCAAAAGCCTTTTGTCAAGGACCAGCGACGACAGGTCCTGCCATGCCACTGAGTCCTTCTCCATCCACATCCGCTTCTTCTGCTTCTCGGCTGTAAGAGGAGCATGGTCACACCGATGCTGTTCTCCGTCAACATCTGTCCATTCATGCTCATTACACACATGGTGTGGAATGAACTTCCACCGCTTTTGCAGTGCCTGTGTGAGAAAAAGATTATTCTCAATAAGACTAGACAAACTTTTTGACTAAAAAAGAATCAATTCATATATAAACTTTATTACAGCTTTGATCCCTTACCTCTACGTCCCCCTTGCTTGTTGCGCAGACAAACCACATGTGGTTTACGACAGACCTATGAAAGATAATATAATTAGTAATTTTCAACGTTGCAAACCAATGTCAATTCTGCCACATTACAAACCAACACTTACCTGGTCCATGCAAGTAGGATTTCACTGCCCTTTTTTCCCCCCCTTCTTCTGTATCTTTTTCCTGAAACCTGTGATCATAAATGAAGCACAATTTTGGTCAAACACCAACATTTTTCAATTACTGTTTTCTTGCCCCCATTCACACTATAGAGCCATTTCAATCAGGAGAGACTTAGGCTAATTGAGAATGAACAATTATTTATTAACAATGAAATGTGCGACAATTTTAGAATGAAATGTGCAAAGTCTTTGGGGGGCTAGGCTCCATCGTGACGACTTCCTGTACACGGAGGGGTCGTGAGGCCGACGCCTGATAGGATACCCCCCTATGGAGTCTAGACACTGGTGGTGGTGAAGAGGAATGGAGGCTGTGATGAGGAGTGGGATTCGCCAGAATCTGGACTCTGCTGAGCTGGATGGAGGTGACTGGGGCGGAGGAGGGTTGCAGCGGCTGCACTGAAACAACAAGGTGGTTAATTGATACACGCCCGTGTTCAGCTGATCACCAGAGTAGGAGATAGAGGGAGTAGTTTGAAGTTAAGTGAGGAGGTGAATGAATGAGTGCACGAACACCAGTCTTCCTGTCTGAACTTACGCTGAGCTCCATTTATATCCACCTTTTCGTTAGGTTTATTTAGGTAGAACTACAGGTGTGGTGATCAATTAGGAAAAGGTGTTGATGGTGGGGAACGCACAGTTCTTACAGTAGCCGTGAGCACCCACTCCAACGACAGCACAATTTATTAGCACAACAGCACTTTATTTATCAACACTGGGTGAAGTACCAATCGTATGTAAATGTATACTTTTATAATTGCCATCCATGCTGAGGGCATAAAGGAGTTCAGGAATGCTGCAAAGCTCAAAGGCATTGTTTTCTTGAATGACCAATTCGCACCTCTACACTGGCTTTATTCAGGTAGTTTGCAAAGTTCTGGGAGGGGGGAAGAGTGTGAGACCATGAGGTGTCAATGGGGGTAGGGCCTGAGAAAGGATGGCAAAAAATACATACCTTTAGCTGTGTGCCAGACATCAAACTCATGCTGGACATTAGGATATTGTTCCCTCATGAGCTTCTGTATAGATGTGGAGCGGTCCGTGGCCATCACCTCCATGTCAAGGCCCTGGTGCAAAAGCTCATTCATGCCCCTTCTGAAAGCAAGTGGTTCCATGGCTACAGAGCTGGTGGTCTCTGTAGACTAAAGAGTCAAGTGTGATAATTACTTGGATGTTATCACAATTTTCAACATAGCAACTGAAATGATTCATTATTGTTATTCTGCATCCATTTATATTTGTCTAACCTGCACCAGTTCTGTGTGGAGTATTTCCTTTGTGTCATCTAACATAAAGGTGTAGTGGCAGTATTTTGCACTAAAACCTGGCGTGTCACATCAGCCATCACCCGCCAAGTGTGGCTTCTTCCCATCCTCCTGTTCCAAATAAACTCTTGCCAAGAGTTCTGTTCTTTTTTCATCATACACATTCTCGATGACAGGGTGCAAGTATACCTTCTGGATGTCGTAAAATGTAGTTTGTCCAATCATTTGGACACCCATGGTTTTGCACCAGTCTGAAAGTTCTGTGTATGTGCCACCCCTGAACAGAACAGCTGCTGCTGAAAGAAGGTTCACCTCTGGCATTCCCCTCACTTCAGGTGAAGATGTCCAAGTCCCAGAATGGCCCCCAAGACATGTCCACTTCACCTTCCTCTGTGCCCCAGAATCAAAGGTGTTCCTTGATGAAATCGGTTTCCGGCACATCTGGAAAAATGTGAAGAGTGACATGAGGCTGGATTGATTGACAATTATCTTCTTTTCATGCCAGTCCTTTACACGTTCATCTTCTGATGACGATGTTGATGTGGGGGTGATGGTTGTCTCAGGCTGATAGCTGTCGTCAGTTACACCTACATCAAGGCTGCTGGTGTTGGTATTGAGGCCTCCAGGTGTACTTGGGCATGGTGACTTTAAAACAAATAAGAGGTTTCTTTTCAATTTTAAACTCCACTACTTACTGTCATACATTCGTTTTGGAATTACTTTAGAAAGAATATGCTGTACAAACTTACAAACTGTGCTTGGACAGAGGCAGGTATTTTCACCGGTGTTGAGGTGAGCAGGCATTGTTCCTCTTCATCTTCCAACGACACCAAAACAGCTGCAGACGTCGTTGGAGTCTGAAATGCCATGCATTCAATAACGTTAAAAACATTTCAATAACATAACTATTCACACGTGAAAAGGCGGATTTACATTGATAACATCTAACTTATATAGAACGTATATGTAAGTGTCTGACGTTACATTGCTAACTTTGCTGCTTTACTGATGAGGACGGTCAATGTGTGTGATCAGAGTCGAGTTTTAGCTTTGCCGACACACATATAAACAGGAAATCATTCTGGAGCGAACAAAGGCAGATTTACTTTGATAACAGCTAACTTATACAACTTACATGTGATGTGCTGCTTTACTGCAGACGACTGTATCATTGTGTGTGATCAGAAATATAGCCGAGCGAGAATCTTACCTCTAGGCAAGCGCGTTTAGTGCCAGGGGGCTCAGGCTGTTCGTCTTCATCTGGGAAAGTGAATATCGACGGAATTGCGGTGTCCTTGAGAGCTGTTTTCTTCATTCCCAGGATATTCGGTTCGAAGTCTTCCTGCTTGAAATGACGACTGCAAACCCTCTGGCTTTTCAGTCGTTCCATATCGGTCTCCTCTCCAAACAGCGGGTGGTTGATAGCCCGCAGCCACTGTTTGCATCGCTCCAAATCTCTAATCGGCAAGAGGTGAAAACTTACTTTTTGTCCTTTCCTTGTTGTGGTTGAACACCCTGGTACAAAGCAATAATTCACCATTTCGAAAGAAAAACAAACGAGGAGTACTTCAAAAGTCTTAGTGAATCTGCCAACTAACTCGTCGCTGGAGTTTGCGTGTGCTTTGTAGCCGGAAGACCGCTTGCTCTTGTGGGCGGTGTTTAGTAGATCAGTGGGAGTGCCCTGCGATGCTGTGCATTCTGGGAGTTGTTGTATTTCAATGACATGGGCTAAAAATAAATTTTCTGCCTTTTCTCGGTCAAGAAGGCACCAACTCTAAAATTTCTTTCACATTTCTACTACATATATGACCCAATTTCACTACAGATTCATGTTTCAACGGGTGAAGTATCCCTTTAAGTAAGTTTTTGTTCGCCTTTTTGCCTTTTTGTTTAAATAAATATTTTTTGTTACATCTGCAATTGGGTCCAGTTCCCTGTTTCTCTCACATCCGTGACATCCGGGTCATTTCACTCAGTTAGGAACCTTCTTGAGCAAAAAATACAATTCAAATGCACCCCAAGCTTAACTTGTTCCCGCCATATTGTGGAGACAATCAGACCATGCCGGAAGGCCATCTTTGTTCAGTGTCCGCCATCTTACAGGTGAAGTGACCACACGTGGTTACGCCACCATCTTGCCTTCTCTCTCTCTCTCACTCTCTCACACACACGCACGTACACATACACCCACACACATACACAACAGCTGTTGTTGATTGAGTTTCATTTATTTTAATTGCTGTGGCTTTGTTAAATAAACTCTGTTACACTAGGCAGTAAGCAGTCGTTTGTGATTACTGGTGTATGTGCATTGTAATAACAGCTGGGTGCGAGGGCTAGTGTACGGATTCACACCTTCCATTTAAATACAGGCATTTATTAAATATTAATAATATTGGTAATTAACTGATTAAATTCAAGGCTGAGTTTGTGATATTTGGTTATTGTTCCCTGATTTCAGGGTGTTGACCCGTTTTTATTAACTCAGTTTAGTAATATTGTTAATTTCTATTAATAATTAATTAAGGATAATTATTAATATTTATTTAATAGCCACATTTGACTATATAAAACCCCAACATAATTGGTACAGTCCGTGTGAGGTTCTCAATAAACCAGCTTTATTGCAGTGTTTATGCACAGTAATCCAAACTTTTAATCCTGAAGGGATTCTTCTGGAGGAAATTTTCTTTTCTTTTGAAGATTTACACTTTTTTTGTTTGGTGTTAATGCAAAGCAGACATCAAGCTGTGGCTTAGTTTGTGCCGTATGTTGTTAGTTAATGGGTAATGTAATAATTGTTTGTCCTCTGTTGTTTACAATTGAGCATTGTTGTGTAGCTGACACATAGATTAGCCAGCTATTACTAACTCGAGGTGAATTTTCTCATATACAGTAACCCCAGGATAGGTTGTAGTAACTAGCACCAAGGCTTAGCTTACTCTTCACCTACAGTTTTTGGTCTTTGTTGGCTGTACACAAAAGTAGATTAGAGCCAGGATCATCCATACAAAGACAGAATGTATGATGAAAACCCACATCAACCAAGTGCCGATGCTCCCTGCGGATCAGACGATCCTTCCCTTCAGGATGTAGTTGCTGGTCTTATCCACCTCTCTTTAGAGGAGGTGGACAGTCTGAACTCCTACACGCTCAATACAGAAAGGTTACAGGCGTTGGTTGAGTATATAAATCATCCAACTGGGAAACCACAGTGCACAATTTCAGATGTTCTTGGCCAACTTTGTCAGCGCAAGTCATATTTGCAGACTGATAAACACCAGGCACAGCTGGCCCAGGTGCGAGAAGAAGGACAGATTCTGCGGGACGAGTTTGAAAGAATGCAGGATAAATTTAAAACCTTGCAGGACAAAGGCAAGGCCCTGCAGGAGGAGAATAAAACACTGCATGGAAGCAGCAGGTTAGCCGCACAATAGAAACAAAGTATCACGTTACCCTGAATTCAGAATGGGCAGGTAAGTAACGCAGTCCCCGGGTCAGTTGAGGAATCCTCAGACCAAAGATTGAATACTGAACTAAGTATCTGGAGGAGAGAAGCACAGATGTTGCAAGATCTGGAGGAAAGGAGAAAGGGCCGCCGAGTCGACCCCGGCAAGGGTGCACACTTCCTCTAACAACCGTGTAAATAGTCTGGCTGTTCAGGATGACAATCGTGCAACCTCTCTAGACTATGCAGCACCATCACATGGAAACGCCCCACGGTCTAGCCACTCCACTATACGCTTCGAGCAGGGAGGATCCCCGCCCCGCAGGGGGAGGGACTTTTCGCTCCCTAAAGGCAGGGAGGAGTCTTGGGCTACATCAGGCACCGAACACTACCTGTCCCACGGTAGACGGCCATGTCTGAGCCGGACACTAACCCTACCACGGTTGAGTCGCTCTACCGTGACGACCATAAGGCATACAAATCTTCAGACGACTCGGACAACCCTGGCTGCTTGACCACGTACCTTATATCATTAGTGAGGCGTCAGGAAGGGGCTTCCCAATCACGCAGAGGAGTCAACCAGAAACCACCAATGTAATTTACGCTGTCCAGTGCCAGCACTGCAACAAACAATATAGGGGAGACAGGCAAGCTTTAAAAAATAGAATAATTGAACATCTGCATCATATCAAAAAAGCTAATTCAACCAGCAATCTGTATAGTCACTTTAAAGCCCATGGCATCCAACACTTTAAATACAGAGGTCTGGAAAGCAATCTGATGTGGACTATTTACACATTTATTTGACTTTTTAAACTTCACTATTAGCAGCCCAACGTTTTTTAAACCTCCACCCCTTTATTTATTTTTAAAGAGGGAGGAGGAAGAGGGTCTTAGTGCTTAAAAAAAAAAAAAAAAAGTTATTATTTGTCATTATGTTATTTATGTTATTATTTTAATCACATTAGGGGGTTAGGACCTTAAAATCATAAAGCAAAGGTCATGGAGGAAATAACCAGAGCCTGTTAACGTAATGCTCCAAGCATTAACCTTGCCCCAAACCTCACCAGCCTTTCAGTCAGGGTCTGCAGACCAGGTAGATAAGTCTCAGTCCAAAGATGTGGAGCGTTTTGACCCAAATAGCCCAGATTCAAGTATCGACAACTACCTTAGAGAGGTCGACCATTGTCTCCTTGACCTGCCTCACGCATCCTCGCGTGAATAACTGAAGCTGATCTGGAAGACTATGGCTAGGAGTGTCCATGCTTTCATGGAGACACTCCCGCCGAATGACTCTGCACACTGGCGGTTTTGGGGAAGGGACAACAGGGGCCAGTGCTCCTGTAACACTGAGCTCAGACCCCCCTGTGGCCCCCCCTCCAAACAAATAGCATATAATTTTTTTTAAAATTAATTTCAATGATATTGCGCTGATGCGAAAGCGAAAGGCAGAACAACTTTGGCTCAACCACAGAGCTTAAATTAAAAGAATGGTCATCCCCAGCTGTCAAATCAACAACCATGAATGAAACTAGTCATTCTAATTCTGTGGGCTCAAGATTCTCGTCAGACCCTTTAGAGCGGTACACTGACGCTGCATCCGCTAACGACGTGACCCGCCACTGACAGATGTTATTGGAAGCAAGCAACCAAGATTCTAATGCTACGAGACCAATAACGTTGACGCGGAAGATTTAAGGTGAGCAAAGGTTAGTTCACTGTTCTGAGGTAATTAAGTGTTGTGCATTCCTCCCCATTGTTTTTGTCTAAAGAGGTTATCAATATGAAGAGCAAAAAGGACATTATGTCCTATTTCGCCCCCAAACGTAGAGACAATGATGAGGCAGACAGAGAGACATACGAGTCAGGTATTGAGAGAGCTGAACAGGGAGTGGAGAGCGTCAATAGAGGGAAAGCCAGGGGACTTGATAGAGGACAGTATGGACACAGAGAAGGAAGATGACACAGATGAAGGTCCAGAGAGTGAGGCTTTCGGTGAAATTCAAAGAGAATGTGAGACACACAAGAGGATACAGGTGCATTCACAAGCACTGGACCATCAGGTGTGTGATGTTGAATTCAAGTTTAGATTGTGTGTCCATGTAGAAGTGTGTTGTCTTATGATTAAATCAAATCAAATTCTCCTTCATGTCATTGATTTATAATTATAGATATAATTGGTGTTTCTTGATTGCTAGTGAATTATGTGCCATATGTTTTGGTTTGACTTTCCCCATAGATATCAGCAGGGGTAAAGATGACCCACCCATGCTGCCAAACCTTACATTGTTTCCACGGACCTTGATGGGGGACAGGAGAAGGAGCTTCAAGGCAGCCTGGTACAGCATACACCCCTGGCTTGAATACTCCAAACAATCAGACTCGGCATATTGTTACGCCTGTAGACATTTTAGCCCCCCTAATAGCACAGACTCAGTTTTTGACTCACCATCCAGATTCAAAAACTGGAAGAAAGCAACCTACAGAGAGGGGGGATTTGCAATCCATGCCAAGTCTGAGAGGCATAAACATTCAATGATTACATGGAGAGACTATCAGAGAGCTTTAGCAAATTATTCAACACTGCCAAATGTCCTAAACAAGGAACATAACAGACTGGTTACAGAAAAAAGGGAATACATAAAAACCATAGGGGCAGTGCTACTACTTACTGCCACACAAAACATTGCTCAAAGAGGGCATGATGAGTCTGCAGTCTCAGATAATAAAGGAAACTTCTGGGCAATTCTAGAGACAATTGCTAACCATGACAAAACTGTTAAAAAAAGACTGACTTCCATTCATAATGCAAAATCATTCAGAATGAGGTTTGTTTGGCAGAAATGGTTCGAACTGAAATTACAGAAGAAGTGAAGTCTTCAGCATCATGGCAGATGAAACGAAAGATGTAAAAAAATAACAGATTTCTCTAGCACTAAGGCACTATTTCAATGGAGCTATTTAGGAGAGTTTTCTTCATTTTGAATCTGCCAAGAAGCTAGATTCAGCAGGGCTTACTGAAAAAATAATCCACATTTTGGAAGTTCATGGTCTAGAACAGGGATGTCCAAAGTGCGGCCCGGGGGCCATTTGCGGCCCTTGGGGGGATTTTTTGCGGCCCCCGACTTCAATCGGAGAATCTGAAGATTTTGGCCCGAGGCCTCATTCAGATGGCATATTTTCTTATTTTTCTTTTTCATGTTAGCAAGGGCTGAACGATATTCCTAAAATAGAAAATGTTCAGTACAATGTATGTTTTTTTCTTTCTTTTTTAAACAGCTTTGACTATTTTCCACATTTTTTGTTAACTATGAAAATGAACCTATGCATAATTTTTGCAAACAAGCAGACTGTTGTTTAACCATTTCATAACCTGAGCTAAATACAGAAAGCTTTTACAAAAAACATTAACCAGGTTACAGGCTTGATTCTGAGAAAAACAAATAAAAAAGAACATAAAGAAGAACGAAAAAATCAAAGTATTTGATTTCCTTTTATTAAAGGGTTTCTTTTGCAAACCTTTTGATTCTGATCTACAAAGCCTCACTACACAATAGTTTCTCACTGTAATTAGTTATTGTGTATTTACGTTATTTTTGAAGAGGTCAAAATACAAAAAGTTACTTACAATATTATTTTTAATATTTTAAAAAACAAAACCTGTGGCCCGCAAGCAATTCTAACACGACAATTTTGGCCCGCAAGAAAAAAAGTTTGGACACCACTGGTCTAGAATATAAAAACAAGCATGTAGGCCAAGCATATGACAGTGCTGCAGTCATGAGTGGTAAGCATACCGGGGTCCAGGCTAGAATAAAAGAGCAAGCAAAATATGCCTTTTACATCCATTGGAATGCCCACTGTCTAAACTTAGCTTAGTGGAGTTCTTCTCCTTACTAGAAAAACTATATGTGTTCACATCTGGCTCATTTGTCCATCCTAAATGGCTGACTATACAAAAAGAGATGTACGAAGGTGCACCAAGAGAACTACCACAATTGAGTGACACTTGATGGGCATGTCGATTTGTAGCTCTACGAAACATCATGGATAGATTGCCTGCCCTTAAGCGAGTACTGCAGGAGATAGCCCAAGAACACAAAGGTGAAAGATTAGATTAGATAGACTTTATTTGGCATGGACATCACATATACATTGGACGAACCAGATGCAATGTTTAAGTGTTTTAGCATACATGCTAATTCTCAACACCTGTCCACAGGAGGTGTTTGAAAGGAAACAATTAAAGACAGAAAGAAAAGCAATAAAACAGGGAGAAACAATAAAGAGAAAATGACTAAGACAAAAAATGTGCAATATTACATTGATAAAAGTGCAGCAATATATTCATTGAATTATACACATGAACTGTAATGCAAAGGCAGCATGATGAAACAATAGACCAGTCAGAGCTCTTCATGTGAGCACTGTTGATTTGATTTTAGCCAGTGTTTGAGTCCTCTGTTAAAAGCATTACTGTTGCTCTCTAGTTTTAAACTAGTGGGCAGAGAGTTCCAAAGTTTTGCCCCCTTTGCAGAGAAAGCAGACTGGCCAAGAGATGTCCTGTACATAGGGACAAGACAATCACCGCTGACGGAGGCTCGTGTGTCTGCCCTACGAGAGCTCTGACGCCTAATAGCTTATTCAGAGAACAGTGGTGATACAAGATTATTTACACATTTAAAAAACAGTTTGAGATTACTAAAATTCATAAAGTTGTCAAGGGTGAAAAGGTTGTGTTTTTTTTACAATGCCACAGTGTTGCCATCTCATAGGTTTCTGGTCCATGACTTTTATTGCCTGCTTACACAATGAAACAATAGGTTTTAATCAACCCGGTCTCTTCAATCTGCGTACAATTAACACAACATTACACTTTAAAATTTCGTGCCATGCATAAGCCAATCCCTCCCACTAACTTCTATAGAGAGCGGATGCGTCAAAATACCACGCTTTACCTTTCAACGTCGTGACGTCACCGGCGGAGCTCAGTTCGCCCAGAGTCAGTTGAAGCGTGGACAATCAAAGCAGGTTAGCAAGGGAAAGTATCTTTTTTTGTAATGAAATAACTGTTTTAATTGTATTTTTTTTGTCATTTGAGTGTTTTTGAATAACTTTTCATGGTGTTATGTGTCAAAATTGCAGGTTATCCGTTAAAATAAGCTTACGCTCCTGTGGAACGTTGGGATTCTCCCACTGTAGTTAGCATAACTTCGGCTAACGATAGTATTGCTTGATACCATTGACATTAGCCTAAGCTAACTTCTTCTTTATCCAGTCCTGTTGGAGTTTAAAATCAATTTAAATTAAACAGTTTTATGTTCATGTTGTGACGTGGGTCTTCAACGTTTATAGAGGTACAAGAACGTGTCCATAATTTTCGTCCGGAGTCAAGGGGTTAACCATCCCAGAATCCATTGTGAATGATATTGTTCCTTAAAAGTAACTTTAGTCGTTGTTAGTGTTTATTCTGTTAATACTGTTGTATTATCTTGTAGTTTGTGTTTGGTGAACACATAGACTACATTCACTGCGGCATAACAACGTTATTAGTACATTTCGTTTTAGCTAACCAACTAGCTAGCCTGCTAGCGAAACTACGGCGCCCGAGAGGCGGGACACATTGTCATGGTAACAGCAAGCTCAACCAATAAGAGACGTCGCTGTGACACTATGATCGTGGGTAGTGTAGTTCTTTGGCCCGATATTGCGAATAAATCCTGTTTTTCTTAAATTGACTTGATACTATACAAACTTGTGACTTCTACAGGAGCACATACCATCTGTTTACACTCAGGTAGCTCGTGGTCAGTCTACCTTCAATGGTATGACATTATGGCTAATCATCATATCTGCTATGGAGAAAATGAATGGGATTTTTACTTCCAGAACCACACTGTTGAGCCCTATACAAGGCGGATGACAGCATCATAAATGAACAGACTGAATAAACGTTTGTGTTAGTATTACATTTAGTTTTTAACTAATGGGATAAATTAACCCCAAGAGGTTAGCTGACTCCATATCAGTATTTCGGACTGTACGACCTGTATTTACTCTACAAACCGGTCTGAAATCTGCTATAATATTGGCATATTGGTACAATTTAACCAGACATTGGTAAAATAAACAAATTCATACAGAAATATAACCAAAATATGCTAACTCTTCCTTTGCCCTCCATGGCTTGTGCTCTGACACTACTGCCCTTTTCTAGAAACGTTACATTTTTTAGAGTTAATGGAGTTACAGTCAGCTCTTAGATCTAACTGACAGCTTTCATTTTTGTTTCAGCAAAATGTTGAGTGGAAACGGAAAACTTGAAGCTGTTCTTCTGCTCGGGGATGCATTTGTTGAAAAGATGCAGGTAAGTTTCATTGTTGCTATACACAAATGTGTAATTATTTTAACTGCAGTTAGTTAATATCTTTTTTTCACCCATCAAACTTTAAATACATTACATGTCAATAAAGAAACAGAACAGAGAACAGAAGCCAGTCATGACAGGACCACCTAAAGTGACCTGGTGGAAGAGAGACTGTGATGGGCAGCGTGTGACCGGTAACAAACGCAGAAAGAAAGGTTCAGCTGCTGGTTAGTCTCCACCTTGTAAAGTTTATTTCAAGGACTAATATTTGAGAGTGATGATGTGTGAAATGGAGCAGGGGCTTGTTTGATAGTGTTTGGTACTCAATAATTCTATATACTTGCACATAACATTTTATCAGGAGACTGAGGGCAAAACCCAATAAACTAACAAATCACATTACAATGCCAAATACATATCTAGGTTTGATTGTTTCCATGTTGAAAGTTTGCCAGAGGTTTCGGTGTTTATTTTTGTGAAAGTTTGCCTTATTTTACATCTGGCCAAACATTTTAAAACAAATTATCTAACCTGGATTTACTTTATTTTACTTCAAAACAGTCGGTACTTCTCTGTGTGCCTCCATCACAACTTCAACATGTACTGGCGACCAAGATCCTGGTTAGTAGGACAACTACATTAAAAACACTTTTGAAAAAAGTTTTCATATGAAATCAGGGAATTAAGTAAAAAGGAAGCTTCATTACACCATGTTTACTGATCTTCCACTTAACTTAGTTGAGTAACCATTATGGCTCTCCTCAAATCCTCTTTTCAACCTTCTCTGCTATCACTGGACTGGCCCTGTATTAAAAGCAATGGAAATGCTACAAAATAAGTCAGTTGTAGTGGCGTTGCAATGTTGGAATTATTGTATGTTTGTATTTTTCTCTATCTCTATTTGAAGATTTTAATATGAAGAGGCTTGAGGACCTTTTAAGGGACTCAGAGCGTTGATGGACAAGATTTGCAGCCACAGTTGGAGTCTAGTTGGAGTCAAAGACAGAGGGAGGCCCAACAATGTTGGCAACAGACGAGGCCACAGAACCTGGACAACATGCTGTCGGCTGACAAAATGGTCCAGGTGACATGTAAACACTGTCATGTGGGGGAAGCAGTCATCCGTTGTGGGGAATGTATGCCATCAGAGTGGTTTTGGGCAGAGTGTGATGTTTTGGTACATAAACACCACACTCTACACAGTAGGCAAACCACCCTTGATGGCTTTTATAAATACATTGCTCCAACAGAGTCTATGAAACTCCGTGATGGTGAATACATAATCTGTGAAAAAGGTTGGTGTCGCCTTTTTAATAGATTGGACATGTTTTTCCCTAACAGACAACATTATTATCTCAAATCATTTTGTGAGCAAGTAGTTGTATAACATATTTCAAACATTGTTAAATTTCATCCTGACTGTTCTTTGCTGCCAACAGCCTTTCCTCAGCAAATATGCTCCTGTGACACTGTTGATTTTGCAGTCTCTGTTGGTAGATCCATCATACTAATTTGCATAAATGGTATGATTGCTTCAAAAATAAATATTGTTTATCTAATATGTTACTTGGGTTCCTTGTTATTTATTTGTACTGTGCTTTCAGGCCGTAATGATCTTCATGTCCCGGTGCTTACCTGCAAACATTGCACTAAGCAATGGACTCCTGAAGTCAGTGACTTTGTAAGGAGTGGTTACTGGCCCGCCACCATGCAAGCGCAGACACTATTTCAACAAGACCTGTTCTGTTCCTTTGAGGCCATGAAGACAGCAGCTCCAGGAATGTCCAGACAAGCCTTCACAGCAATGTTGGATCAGAGGACACAGCAGTTTGGAAGAGTGAGTACAAATGTGAAGCTGAAGCAAAATGGCCAAAAAGGTGATCGAGTATGTCTAAGCAGGGGGTGGATTCACATTTACCCACATATGAAGTTCAGGGTCCACAAGAGCCTGTAATTGGTCTTACATATTTCAGTTTATAGACTAAAGACCGTGCCAGACAAAATTGTTATTGGCATTCTTCTTGGATTTGAAAAGTTGAATTTACAAAACATTAGTAGGAGATCATGTACATTTTTCTCACTTAAAGCCTTACTGTAATTTGTTTATTTCAGACTGGCAAAGTGAATGCTGATGCATTTCAGAGGAGCTTTCTGCAGTATGTGTATTGCAACTCTGAAGAGAGTGGACTAGTGGGAAAGGAGCCATTTGTCTGTCCAGCATGTAGCCCTGAAATGGTGACTGTTTCTGTGGATGGCAATCGAAAACTTTACAGGTTCCACACTCTTAAAAGGGATGTGTTAAAAAATGACACAAAAAATGTGTTGTTACACATTTAACACATTTTGTGTGGATTTCAACATAAGATGTGTAGGAAATGTGTAAAAAGCTTTACACACTTAATGTGTTGGACTGAATCCTGCTTAGCAACAGGGGTTACACGGGGTCGCCCTTTTTTCGCGGTCACGTTCGTGGTACAGACTCAGAGACAAAAGAGACAAAGGAGACAACGATGGAGGCTGTGCCTGGTATGCTGCTGTCTGACACTTAAGTAAGTTTACATGACTATTTAATGTTTATAAAATGAAATATGTAAACGTTTTGGAAGTTTGTGTTCATCTGAGAAATGTGAGGATTTTTTAGTTAGGCTATGGTTTAAAGTAATGTGAAGTTGAACAGCTAGCTAGCTAACATTAATATGGTCAACACAGCCGCTATTCCGCTCAAAATTAAAATTAAATAGTTATAGAGTGGTATGTTTAGTCACAGGATGTAGGTCGGTTGATGGAAGTAAAGTGTTAAGGTAAACTCAACATTTATATAATTTACCAACTAAACTATTTTAAGAAAATCGATGATAAATGTTAAACGTTCAGGGGCTGCCCATTGACAGGCTACACCAAACTTCCATATTGATTTTGAGGTGTATATCTACCGGGCTTATTAGTTAAATTACACCATGTTAAAATTAAATTCTGGACATTATAGCAAGACAGTGGCTCATTTCGGTGAAGTCGGCATGAAATCTGGTTGATTGACGTTGTGTTTGAAGTCAACTCGTAACATATTGTTAACGTTGATAACCGCCATTTTCCTGCAGTAGCTCTGCTCCGGGGACAGAGTCAGAATTTAGCCGTAGCCCTGCTATGTGACGTCTTATTGTCAGGGGGGTTATTTTTCCGGATTCATCAGTTAATCCGAATTGTCCTCATCGAAAATATGATCCGCGTGAATAATGAGGATCCGCGAGTTTTTACATTTATCTTTTGAAGGAGTGTTAGCTCGAGTGCGAACAGGTTGGTAAACGCCAGTAATTAGACGGTGCCCGTTTTGTTGGCTAGCCTGGACAAAACTCACACCGGAGCAGCTTCAGCAGTTAGCGCGATGATGGTTTTATTTATTCCGACAGTAAGTAGCTGTGTGTCTGAGTGGATGGCGGAGCAGTCGTGAGTGAATATGTGGACTCTATTGATTGCAGCGGTCGTACTCGTATTAGGTATAAGTATAAATGCCTTTATTTTATATGTGCTACCAGCTAAATTAACGTTAAGTACTACAGTAAAAGCTGATCGTTCGTCCTTACTGATATTGTTCCTTTATTTTTCCATGATCCTTGCTTGTGTTGTTCTTACTCTCTGATTCTAAGTCTGCTAAGTGAATTGTAGAATTGTAAAAGTGTTGCTTTTACGAGCGGGGGGCTCAGAGTGACAACGGGTTGGTAAACGCCAGTTATTAGACGGTGCCAGTCTCTTTAGTTGGCCTTCAAAACACTCATACCGGGGTAACATCAGCAATTTTGAAGTTTTAATTTGGCAGTAAATAAGCAGCGGTGTGTGTGGCTGGATGGCGGAGTAATCTGTGATCGTTACATAATCTAATGGATCGCCAAAGTTATGGTCTTACACCCACACTGAAAGAGGACATGACTTTAACCCTGCAGACTAAAATAGTTACAGCTTTAGAAAGAAATGACGTTGCCTTCTGTATGCCAATATAACTTTGTGTAGTATAAAACCAACAATTATGTAGTTGAGGCTTTTAGCTGCTACACACTGACATATTGTTTCTTGATGCTGAATGTTTTCCTTATTTTTCAGCACACCTATGAGACACATGTGGAATCTATCAAAGTCCTTGTAACCATTTTCAAAGATGGGAAAGAGACTTCAAAAAAATTCTTTATGTTAAAAGTGCCAAGGATCTGATTGACCAAAGCATAGCCCAGCAAATGGACTGTGTTCTTGAAAGGTTATTAAAGTATAACACAGATTTCTTGGAATATATTGATGTTGACACAAACATAGACGTGAATGACTTTGATAGATTCCACGTCTTCTTGTCAGTAAGAGGACCCCAGATGGAAACCTGTGAAGAGGAGACTAATCTAAATCAGGTACACTTTGTGTTACTCCTGTTAACAGAAATGTTTTCTAAGTTATTAACTATTAATGAGAATCATATTTGCTTGCTAATGAGCAATTGCTAATAAATCAATATCACAAAGTTTTGTTTACAAACTGTTTGTCATGACATTTTAAATTACTAACGTAACATGGAATTGGCTATTTTTCCCCCTTCAAAGCCTATCACTAACAGGGAAGGAGAGAGGCTCATTGTACAGTCCCTGCTTAAAAAAAAGGCCCCACAAATACTCTGAGTATGACACTGCAGGCACCCTGTCAGCGCCATCAAGGAAGCTTCTTGTGAAGACCTGCATAGGAGATCTGGTTTGTAAGTATTGTACTGTACCATACTTTTTTTTTTGTGTGCATAATCCTCAGTCACTGGTCTGTGTATTAAGTATGATTCAGTTGCTGTTCTCATTATGTGATAAAAAATGCCAGTCATATCGACTCAATCATTTTTCTTTCTCGAACCAGTAAATGAAAAAAGCAACTGCAATGCTTTTTTGTTTTCTCCTTTTTATCATAACAAATACACGTGAAAATTGTATCTGTTGTTTTTAAAACAGAAAAGTGAGTGCAATCAGCTTGTTCCATTATCAACATTTTACAACATGCTGCAGCCAGCACACTTCAAAGCTGTTCAAAACACAACTTTGAGCTTGAGCTTTGACTTTTCAACTTCCATTGAACAAGTTCGATCATGGAACAAGTTGATTGCAGTGTCTTTTCTGATTAAGAAAGACAAACGTGGGATACAACGTTCATTTTTGTTTATAAAAAAAGTCATAGCAGTTCCTTTCCTGAAACAACAGGAGGTAAAGTGCCGCAGTATTAAAGTGCAAAAGTGCTGGAGTATTGCACATGACTATAAGGTACTGATCTAAATTGCACATTTGCCCTGGAGCCTGTAATTTTAAAGTGCTGCTGTGATTGCACATCGCCCTATTCACGAGGGCATACAGACTTGTATGCACATGCTATTACCATGATGATATGGTTACACCAGAGAGGGCATTTGGCAATTATGAGTATGACATTAAAAGTCATTCAGTGGCAAACTTCCTAATGTATTGCATGATACATTTCTATATTTTAATTAATGTTATCTCTTCATTGTCAGATGAGACTTGTTACAGCACCCTTGTGCTGTTAACACACCTGCTCCCCCGATGGGTGCCAGTCGATGCAGTTTGAGATCGGATATAACGCACCTGGTTGATTTTGCATCGGTATGTATTGAATCAGGTTTACATTATATTTACTCAAGATAAGCGTTTGTCTCAATGTAACTGATCACTTAACTAAAATGAATCTTTTTCTTTCCTTTCTTTAAGCCTGGAACAAGTATGGCATCGCTTTGCAATGATCCTGCTGCGTCATCCACATCATCTTCACAGAGCTCATTCTACACCAACAACAAACACTGTTTCAGCTCGCCCCATTGACCACAGAGGGACATCAAACTATTCATTTGAAACTGTTGGTCCTATTGCTGATATTTTAGGAATGTCCTGTGATGCTGTAGATGTCTCATCAGAGGCACGACAACATTCTGATTTTAGTGACTGTGCAGCCTCTTTTTTGGCACAGATGTATGCATCATCAAATGTGACTTTAACAGATGTGACAAGAAGTGTAAACTGTACCAAGGAGTTGCTTGAGAGAACTGTGGACAGTTTGCAACAGTCAACTGCCTCTTTGTTGAGAAGTTTGGATGTACCACATGACAGTGAGGCTGTTCAAGGATTAATGAAGGAGTTTGAAAGTGCTAAACACATATTCAAAGATTTGGACACACAATATAAAATGAATAAGTACTTCACTGAGAAGTTTTCTCTTGTTAAATCACAAGAAATATTCCTGGGTCATTGCAATGTGGTCTGTCTGTACATGATCATTTCAGGATGGATAAGGTCATTTAAATTGTATCATTTTAGGCGTTTCAAGCTTTGATGGATGGAACCTGAATGTTGTATTCACTGCTGTCTATAAGTCTTGTCCTTTGATCGTTGAAGGCGCTAAGATGTCCATTACACTCAGCTGTTTTATGATTTTCATGTGTGTAAAATTTTGTAAAAAATATACTGCAAATTATTTTTTCAGAATAGATATGGTAAATTGAATTGTTTAGTGTGTACATTTAAAAATGTGTATTCACAAAGCTGGAAAGTTATCCAGATAACTGAGAAAAGTATTTTTTTTACATTGATGTGATGGATTGTCTTGATATAAATGGAGTCATATAGAAAATGAAGTTTAAATATAGTACATTTACATAAAAATATGTTTCTGTCTTATCAGAAGTTTTACCCAATATGTGTAGAATCAAAGTTGTAATTGTGTATTACAACTAATAAATAAAAAATGTGTCAAAATAACACATCTTTGTTTCAAAATAACACATCTTTGTTTCAAAATAACACATCTTTGTTTCAAAATAACACATCTTTGTGTTGACATATTTGACACAATAGATGTGTTAAAGTAACATACACATTAGATTTGTTAAATTTAACACACACTGGGCCTCATTTATCAATCTTGCGTGAAAACAGGTGCAGATCTGAGCGCAGATTTGGTCTTACGACAGGACACACGTGCGATTTATGAAACGTTCGTATCTGACCAATCTGAGCGTACGAATGAGCGGGCCTTGATAAATGCGGCGGCTGAATTCGATCGTCATTAACATGTTACGCCCATAAATATTCCTGGTTCGGAGGCCTCGCCCACTGAGGTCAAACATGGAGAGACGAAACACTAGTAAGAAAAGAAACTTTTCTGACACGGAGATCGGCATCCTGACATCGGAGGTGGAAAGAAACAAAACAGTGCTTTTTGGCAGTCTGAAGAGTGGCATAAAAGGGGCTCATAAAAACGCTGTCTGGAAAAAAATAACGGAGGCAGTCAACAGCGTTGCCGTACAGGAACGGACTCCAGCTGAGGTTTGAATATAATTCTCAATAACTTAACCCATGCCTAACGACTTAAATGAATCTTTTCATCCCCAGCCTAAAAGCTTATGTCTGCTAATTGATCAAAACAATTCTTTACATTTAGGTCAAGAAAAAATGGTCGGATTTGAAGCTGGCCACCAAGAAACGTGTTGCTGCGTTTAAACGCAGCATCAGGAAGACTGGAGGAGGCCAACCAGACTCCAGCCTGATCCTGACGGGGACGGAGGAAAAAATTGCCTCCTTAATTGGGTCCGAGTCGATCTGTGGCATAAGTGGTGGAGGTGACACAGACGCACTGGCATCAGACCCAGAGCAGAATGGTAACTAACAACCCCCTTTTGCTTGCATTGAAAAATCTGACTGTACACCATTTCTTACAAATAATAAGGCTTACACATGTAACATGGGTGACATTTTTATTGTATTAAATATTTCAGAGCCAGGCACCAGCATGATGTCAGCCAGATCTGCTCCCCAGAGCGGTCCCACTACTGCCGAGAGTGAGCGCGTGCCCTCGGCCCCCCGTGCTGCGCCCAGACCGAACCTGATCACGGCAGGGGTCCTGGAGAGACAAGGGGAGATATGCAGGTTATTGGCCTCAGTCGTCGGCGCACTTGACGCAATTAATGAGACACTAAAAGAAATAAATGAAACTCTAAAAAAGCCATAATAAAATGTTTAAATGACTAAATGTTGTCTGTGTTTAGTATGCCTTTAGCCAATTCCACCAACAATACTTCACATTACTGATTAATACTGCAGAGCATTTGCAAGAGTTTAAGGTATACTTTACGTTTTAAAAGCGACAAATGTGGTCCTGTCTCCTCCGTACAGCCCCCTGTGGAGGCTGTGCTGGCCACGGCTCCATGGGCATGGGCTCATCCGGCTGCGCCGGCACATCGAAGGGCACTCCATTCACCAGTGCAATGTTGTGCAAAACTGAACAGGCCAAAATGATATCGCACACTTTGTCTGGGGTATACAGTAGCATTCCCCCTGCAGGTCCGAGACAGAGCCACCTGCCCTTCAGCAACCCGAAGCAGCGCTCGACTGTGACCCGTGTGCGCACTGTTGAACCTGCGTTCCTGCACTGTAGCGGGGTTTGCCAGCGGGGTTATAAGGTATTCCGTTAGAGGATAACCCTTGTCACCTAGAAGAACCATACCAAAATGTTAATCATCTGATACCTTGTTTAGTGTAATGCAATTTATCGAGGGTAGCCACTTACCGAGGAGATGACTTTGGCTCTGCAGTGCGCCCTCCTGCAGCCGCGCGCCAACAGAGCTGTTTTGAAAAATAAAAGAATCGTGTGTCCCCCCTGGCCACCTGGCCACCACGTTTAAAAGTGATAGCTTGGCATCACAAATCACCTGGACATTTATGGAGTGGTAGTTTTTGCGATTGATGAATGCGTAATCATTCATGGATGGTGCCTTCAGACGCACATGAGTACTATCAATCGCTCCAACCACATTTGGAAACCCAGCAATCTCATAAAATTGCCTTTTAATCACAGCTTGCTGGGCATCATTGTATGGGAAACGAATGTATTTTCGGGAGAGAGATTTTATTGCAGCCAACACTGCTGGCATCGTCCTGCTGATCGTTGGCTGGGAGACCCCAGCCCTGTCCCCGACCTCTCGCTGAAAGGTCCCGGTGGCCAAAAACCCCAGCGTGGCGAGCACCTGAACTGGTACAGGTAAGGCATTTGACCGCCTGGTTTCTCTCTTTAATCCAGCAGCTACATTATTGCATAAATCAATAAGCACATGCCTTGGGAGCCGAAAGCGACTGATCAACCAGGCATCACTCTCCATGAGGAGATCCCTGCGGTCCCTGAAGACGCGCTCACGTCTGACACGCGCGTATTGCTCCTCCAAAATAAGCAAGTCTGCCATCATCAAGACTTAATAACTGTCAAAGCATCTGTTTAAATAGGGGAATGAATAAACATCTGACCAACCACAGTGGAACGATGATTATCTCAACAGGTGCTTTCAATTTTTGTTCCAGTTCTGTCACACCCATCGGACAAAAACAAAAACAATTACACATTTTTGCCATTAGTTAATTTGCAAACACACATTTCTGCTTGTATTTATGATTCTTTCACATTTTAATGTGTAATAATTCGTTGTCATCTTAGGCTATTTATCCTATTGTTTAATTTTTTGAAAGTGGTATCAGTAAAAACATGGGCTTTAAAAGAAATGTTTTCGTTTTAATAATCCGTTTTGATCTGTTCTAAATATGTGACTGCTTATGCTTAATGACAGCTGAGGTTTGTTCATTATTTTCCGCCAGATTTTGCTGTGCTGCACCGCAAATCCACAGACTCGAATTTGCGTACACGAGCTCAGACCTGACGTGAGATCTGATCGCAGCTTCCGCTTACGTCCAAATTGATAAATGCCGAAGTTTGCGTGGAAATGGTCGTACGCACGGTTTTCGGTCGTACGTTCGTTTGATAAATGAGGCCCAATGTGTTGTCCCTGAGCTGATGCAGCACATGTGTTAAAATTTAACACAACATGTGTTGTTTTTAACACATCTGTTCTAAGAGTGCAGATAAACAACCAGTGAGTTATTCGGTGCACGTTTAAAAAAGCCAATTTAGTCCCTTGCTATTTTGTTATATTAATTAATTAAGCTATTGAGCAAGAGAGACTGGCATATCCTTTAGGATGCATAAGCTGTTTGGTTAATGAATTAAGCACAGGAGCACAGCATTGTCTGTGCCTCTGTCAGAATACTCTCCATAGTTTTAGATAATGTGTAAGTTAGTAACAGTCAAAAGTTTGACTGTTACTAACAGGGCTACCACCTTTTTTTCTAGATCTATCCATTAATGCGTTTAGACCCTCCCACGCCTGTCTTATATTACCAGTTTCCAATTGGCTCTCTTTTTTATTTTTGAAATCAATTTCTGCCTAAGAATTTCCTACCTTAATTGCCTCCTTTTTTCACACAGCAATATTACCAGTACAGAAGGCAAACCTATTTTAATTCATAAATACAAATATTATTATTATTATAAGTATTATTGTGTAAAACATCTTACTACAGTGCTTATCTATAATACATTGTCTTGTAGGAGTGAAGAGCCAGGGTTTTTTGATGGGGTGTTTTTAGCCCAAGACTCTGAGGTGTCCAACTTTGTTGAGGAGGTCCGAGGAGCTGTAAAGAGTGTACGTTTTATATAAGGCTGGGCAAGATGTATTTTGGGCTTATTTTATTACTAATTGGAGTTAAAGTAGGAAACACTGTTGCCTTCTTATTTGTTTGGAAGAGGGAGTCTATGATCAGGTACTGCAGGTTGTACTGGCAGCGTGCTGAGGATAGTGATGCAGTCCAACTGTCAGAAAGATTGAAGTTGTAAAGCTAGATCAAAAAAATACAGCTGTATTGTAATCCAGACAGCACAGTCCGTACATACTATTGATTGCCGTACATTGTCTGACAAAGTTTGACCATTGCAATTATCCTGGGGCGTGCTAAATGGTTAAGAATTTAAATTAATTTGTTACACCTCAGAAAGATTGAAATGGAAGATGGAGATCTTGACTGTAATAGTTGGTGTGTTCGAGCATACAGTCCTGCTATCTAGTGGCCTTGAATTAACTACATACATGTTCTATATTTACTATTTACTTTGGTAGACTGCAGGAAAAGCGATGTGCGGGGAATCCCAGTGGACAGCAGCCAGAGAAACTTCAAAGCAGGCCGACATGTTGGATGAAGAAGGTGTAGAAATTGCTGTGTGTAGGCACGGTTTCATTCTCAAAGGTTGGTAACGGTCTTGATAAATTGCAATTAAGAACATTTGTATATGATGATCTAAAACCTCTTTGGTGTGAAATGTGCTCACTACTTATTTATTTTTTTCCAAAAGGTCTGAATATGTATCGAGGAGAAATCTTCGCCTACCCTACGTTTCTCCAAACAGAGTTCCAGAGTGCTTATTCCTTGGCTATGGACGTGACCTGCCGATATGTGCCGTACCTGGAGAAAGTTTCAGAGGCCCTGACTCATCTTCAGCCTCTTAAGAAAATGAGACATTGCTTGTCCGTGATGCATGCCAAAGCCCACAATATAAAATGCGAGGTAATGCTTTTAACTACTTGACTTTTGCAATTAAGAGTATGATGAAGCCAGCAATGAATATAAAATGCCACAATGAATAGCCACACCACAGTAGTCTGGAGTGCCCCAAATTTTAAGCCCCTATCTGCTGTTCTCTGTAGTTGGTGACCTTGGGATATGCATCAATATTGCCCTTTTGTCCACATTGTAAACAAGTTGACTGCTTCCTGTAGATTCTGTGGAATGCAAGGAACCAGGAGGGTGCTGGGACCACTCTTGGGGAAGAAGTAGAGCAAGTGAATAGTTTTCTCTCCAGATGTGCCCTGACCACCAAGTATATGACCAAGTCAGGTTTGTAAGCTTCTTCCCCCCTGCTAGCCGGCAAATGTACCCTTTAACATTTTACAACACTGCATTGCGATAATGTATTGTTCTTTACAGTGAGAACTGACATGCTTACTGTCCTAAACTCCAAATCCTTTATTTTATATTTGCTATTTTGCAGACGGTGGAAAAGACCGTGGATGTGACCGAGAGCCTGAAGAAGATGCAGGACCAATTGCATTGCTGTGATGACATGCTGAAGCAGTGGGTTATTGATGTCAAGCAGTGGGCCGGTAGCTATAAGAACAATGTTTTATACATAAACACTGTCTAAGTAATTTGGATCTAATGCATATAGCTGTAGCTTAAATAATGTTGAATTATGGTTGGGGATTAGAAAGTTGAGGAGATAAATCATATTTATTTTGCTCCATACAAATAAATGTTTAATATAAAACTGATTATCTGTGAACTGTTAAAAACAGAATTAAGAAAAAATAAATAGGACACAGAAAGTATCAGAAATATACAGGGGCAAACTTACCCCCATTAATAAATTACTCTTTTCTAATGTTTCAATTCAGCAATTTCTTGTAAATGAAACATCTCATCGGACATACAACAATATGAAACACACTTCAGCCTAAGGAACATATGATTTTAGTTAATAGTTATTTAAAGCAGAAAAAAATGTGCCCCAGAACTTCATAAAATGCCCCTAAATTATTTTTTCTAAATTTTCTACCCTGAACACTGAATTTGGTAACAGAACTTTGGTAAAAATAATGGGCCTCATTCACTAACAGTGCGTACGCACAAATATGTGCTTAAACCGTGCGTACGAACATTTGAAGCACAAATCTGTGATTCATCAATATATTCTTACTTGAATTTGTTCTTCTCTGCAAACACAATTTAGAACCTCCTGAGACCATGCGTACGCACAAATGATTGACCAGCTTTCTCAGATAATGTACACTCTTAACTAAATGCATGACACATTAAAAATACATTCAGTAAAAAATAACATATATATAAATGTATTTTTAATTTTTGAAAGACAAGAATTAAACACATAAATTAACTAATGCATTGACTAAATGTATTAAGTAATCATGAAATGCCTTTTCATCCTTTAATCTAAAATCTTAAATCTAATCGTCGACCTCTTTCACTAATACTGCCATGAAATATCGCATCTGTTATCAAAACCATCTGATTAGTTGGAGCCTATTTAAGAGCATGAAGGGACCATACATGATTGTGATTTACGTCTAAGAAAGTGTAAAGATCCAGCCTTGCTGAAAGATATTGCAGCTGGTCCCTTCACGCCGAATTTCCACCAGATCCGTGTGCATTGCGTGTCCGCTCCGGTGCGTGACGGCTCCGTGCACCCCCGTCCTTCAATCCCCACCGGCTGCGTGCTCCGTCCGCAGCACGCAGAGCACAGCCGGTCAGCTGGGGTGCAGAGACAAAGGAATTCCCGCGGTATTTTAAAGATTAACTCCCGACAGCGCGAGATAATACGACGTACATGGTATTAAACTCTATATTAACCTTATAAACACATAAACAAACACACATACAGTCGTTTTTCTGAACCGTTAAAATGGAGTCTTTTATTCTGAAAATAAACCGGATGTTTTAATGTTGTATCGGTGTCTGACTTCCCGTCCCGCTTGTTCTTTTGTGTGCTGAATTGATGCGTCGTGCTCCGGCATCCGGCAAAAATACAAGTCTTGCGTATCAGCTCCGGAGGGCTCCGGACTGCCGGAGCTGAGACGCAGCGCAGCGGACCCAGTGGAAGCACACACATTGAATAAAGTGAAACGTATCAGCTCCGCTGCCGGAACGGAGCGGAGACGGACCGGACACGCATCTGGTGGAATTTGGCCGTCAGAAGAGAGCGCATCAGACCGTCACAACATGTTGGAAGAGTGTGACGAGTGACTTATCAGCTGATTCCGGATGCCAATGCACGTACAGAATTGCTGCAACTATGTGGACACAGCGCTCTTTTTTACCTTTTGGGGCCGTCTCTTGAAACTTCTACGTGTCTCCACGTCGCCGCTCTTGTCCTGATACACCAACGGGATGTCCTTATATGGGGAGATGGGGGCGTGGTAGTATGCTGATTGCAGGTTGCGGGCACGCGCCTGACGATTTAGAATGATTCTGATTCACTAACATACGCATGGAGAGAACAAAATTGGCTGGTACGCACTTGTCATGAATCCGACGGTGATTTTGCGTATGCACTTATTTTATGCGCAGAGTAAGAACATTTCTACGCACATATTAGTGAATGAGGCCCAATGTGTCTTAGTCTCAGTTGTCTCAGTCTTTGTACTGAGGTCTTCGTGCCCTGAAGCCACTACTCAACTACTTGGTGATGGCTTTCACTGAGTCATAATGCTGTGCAGGAGGACCATGAACAGAGATTTGCAGCCGGCAGTTGAGCATCTCATTGGACAGGCAGGACCTCCAGTCTGACTTGATCCTCTTCATGCTGGAAAAGCCACGTTCACAGCAAGAGGAGATCATGGGGAGGACAAGACTGATCTCTGCCACCACCTGCATGTGCTGGAACTGGTCGTCTCTTCCTATGGCACCCTGAATCAGCCGCTGCCACAGCACCTGGGAATCGAGGTGCCTGTAGTGACGGGCAACGAGAATCTTGAGGTCAAGCCACTCTCGCCTAGCTGATAACTGATTCAAAGTCCTCACATGTCACAAGTAGTGGATGGAAATGTTCCATGAAGGCATTCAGTTCAGCTGTGCCAAATGTTGCCAGGTCGGTGGTGTTTTCTGGCCAGTTGGACAGGTCAAAGAGGGTGGAGGTTGCCTTCAAAACACCAGTCTCCAGACTCTTGAACCGCTCTGACACAAACTCACAGAAGTTGTTGGTGAGGCGAAGCTTGAGGGTGTTGAAGGTGTCATAATCAGTGTTGGTTCTGCAGATCTGGACACCCTGCCAGGTACTTCCAGCTCCAACCTCCTCCATGAACTTGCGTAACCTTGGGCCTGGGTTGGTCTACAGTTAAAAAAGAATAAAAATGTACAGAACATGTTAGTAATAGTAACATGTAAATGTAATCACCCTAAAAAACATACAACTTTAATAATGTTGAGCTATGATGATATTTAATGAAATTGTGTAATTATAACATATTTAAATATGTATGTATGTGTCAATGGCAAATAAGTCATTATTGACATTAAGCACTTAATGCCAATTAAAGCATTTGAAAAAAAATCTCACCTGCATGGCCACGAGAGCCAGAGATGTTGTCTGCAGTCCATCCGAGACCATCTGCAAGGTGAGGCCTTCTTGCTGGAACAAGAGGCTGAGGTGCTTCAGTTCATGCAAGACATCCAGCATGAGGTGGATGAATAGCAGCATACTGAACTGCTTCAGGGACTGCTGCACACGCTTTGCCCTCCCCTTCATGGCTGCACTTGCTTCCCTGTCATTAGGGTCACTGGCATGGTTCTCAAAGTGTACCAAAATGGGCCTGTAGTTCCTCATCAAGGCCTCCAGTGCATGGGACATGTGTGGTAGCCAGCGAGTACCTTCAGTGTTGCCTGGCCTCACAAAGGATATCTCCATCGCCTTGCCAATCTCCTGAAGCTCCCGTGAGGCCTTTGCAGAGCAGGTGTAGTGCTTGTGGATGGCACGTAGCGTTTGTCTGATATCTTGCAGGAACCTGTTTAACAGTCTAGAGCAGCTAGCTCTAGACGATGAGCTACACACCAGATTGGGACGAGGGACGGGCACAAACGCTGGAGTCTGCCGGTCACTCCGTTGTTTACACCCAGCATAACAGCAGCACCATCACACCCAAAGCCAACCAGACGTTTTTTCAGGTCCTCCTCTCCCACCCCAACCTTCAACAGTCCTGCCAGAATGGCATCCAAAATGCCCTGGCTATGAGCGTGGTCCAGGGCAGTTATCTGGATGAGCTGGTTCACCCGTTTGCCATTCTCGAGGTAGGTGCAATAGATTAGCTCCTGGTCTTTCACAGATCGGTCAACTGAAGAGTCAGACATGATTGATAAGAACTTGGCTGATCGCAACTTTTCTTGAAGGTCCTCAATGAAGCACAAACCAATGGCTTTGATAAACATGCGGCATGCCTGGTCATTGCTATAAGTTGTGCCTAGGTCCAGACCGTTTGTTTGATGGAGAGCCACTAGCTTCGGGAACATGGTGAAGGCAGCTTCCTCTTTGGCAATAAAGTAGGCTATGTTGAAGAGTTTCACCATCTTTTCTTTTATTGCCGCATCCATCCTGTCTAAGGCTGACACTAGTGCTCCTCTTTCTGGGTGTACTCTTACTTGTAGGGCATCTTCGGCTGATTTGTGTAAAGTTGTGGCTGCATGCTCTTTGATGCTCCTGATTCTGACCTTTTCTCCTGTTACCCCGTGGAACAGGCTGTTCCCCATGGCCTGAGCTGGACAGCTCCTGCATGTTTTGCAATACATTAGCTGTGCAGTTTCATCATATTCAATGAATGAATAGCACTTTTTCCATTCAGGAAGACATTTTCTTTTACGTTTGGCTTCATAGCCAGAGCCGCCTTGTTTCTGTGGAGAAGTAGAAAATACATTGATTTGGTCAAAACGCTCCATATGTGGAAAGATTTTACAACAATCATTATTATTCACATATATTAGCCCCATAAAAAATAAAAAGTCACGCTAAAAGATAAGAAGATTTATTTTATAATAATCCAGATTATATCAGTGTTAACTGCTTTAACTTTTATTTTGTTATAGACCCTTGCATTTTCCAATATAATATATGAAAAACATATTTATATCAGGTAAACTGATTATTGACATGCACTTCACTTTGGATGTATTGGTTATTTAAATTTAGTATATTTCTGTGCTGAAGAGCTTATTTTGTGCTGTGGCTTAAAGACAGGTGGGAATTTTTAGCATTCACTAAAGATAAAATTATAAGACTGCAGGTTACAGATTTAAAACACAAAATCTGTCATTACAAACTGCATGTTGGCACATGGAAATAATGAAATTTACCACTATACAGAAGAAAACATCAATAATTATATTTTGTATTTAAATGTTTTTGAGATTACTCACTTATATATTTTTTAATATTGCTGTTCAAGTTATAGAAACCATGACACGGGTTATTCTACCTGCCCTGGGATCAGTGCAGAGTACAGTGGAGAGAGAGAGAGAGAGTGAGTGAGAGACTTTAGATGCAGTGTGCGTCAGGCCACAGCACAGTTTACACTCTTTAAGGTTCATCACAGACAAAACCTGCTCACATGAATATGTTGTCACAAACACACTGAGTGTCTCTGATGCAAACAATGTCATCTTCAGGTATTTTAGTTCCAGGCATTAAAACATGATCAAATGTTTCCAAACGAACGGACGCATTTTAGCGCTGCTCCTCGGCTAAACCAGCTCACCTCTGTGTGGATATTGTTTTTGGATAAGAAGGAAATGTTCAGTTATAATTACATATTTGGCTACAGTCTGATGAAAGCTTGTGATTGAGCGCAACAGCACAGCAGGCTATTGTGTTAAGAAGTGATGTCGCGCTGAAACTTTTAAGTGATCAGCAGATTCAGCACAACACTTCCAACTCTGGCTGACCTAAAAATGAGCCATCTATAAATAAAATCAGCTAATATTCATTTTAAATGACTGTTTTTACAATAATCAGAGTTTTACATCAGTCAAAACAGGAGAAAGGGGTAATAAGTGTGGACTGAACTTAAGACATTCAGGATGACCGCACAGCACAGCTGTTCGCCTGGTTAAGTCCCGTAGCTCTGACAGGCTACAGTTCTGGCAACTGAGCAAATAAGACAAAACAAATACTTCTTCTTCAATCTCTCTTGAAAATCTACATTCTGTCACCTCTCTCTTTTTGTTCAGCCTGATTGCTGATTAACGCAATGCAAGAGCAGCTCGTGCATTCTTTTTTTCCCCTGCTGAGAAATAGTTCAAAGTGCCCCGTTTAATTAAATTTTATTTCAACACATTTCCCTTTACATTTGACACCCCCGAATTAGACGACTAACTAAAATAGACCACAATAATGTAGCATTGAAATCGTCTAAATAACGTTATGCTTTATCTAATATAAAGTTACTCACAGGCAATAGTGCCTGGCTGGCTTAAGTTAATGTTACTTGGCTAGCTTGTAATCAGTTTGCTACTATAACGTAACTTGTTCATGGAATGACTAATAAAAAAACATCCATAAATGTGTCCTTACCTCGGAGTCGGGGTTTGTAACATTAGACCTACTCGGGTCTGATGAAGTTGATGAAGTTGATGCAGCAGTGCCCTCTCGATGCTCGATCGGTGTAACCTTTAACCAACGTAACATATTGTAAGGTGGTCCTGCCAGCAAGCCGTTTGTGAACGAGGGGATAGATGGACCGGTACTGCGGCGGGAACATTTTAGAATGTTCATATTTATTAGGTCTTGCGCACAGTAACCAAAATAGATACACATTATATAGCGCGAGGAGATGCGCTGAGTTGTAGTCAGCTGGTGGTTTGGTATCTCATTTACTTAGCGATAGTAATAGACCGACAAATGCCTTTTTCCCGGAGGGGTCCCGGGGGAGATTTCGGTTCTTCCCAAACACATTTTCTATCGTCCCCGGGACGACGGGACGCCGTTAGTCTCGAGCCCTGATAAGGTCACCAAATTTGCTGTGCAGATGCACATAATTACCCATCACTGAGTTTCATAAAGAAGGACCATTCGGTTCTATAGACTGCCATAAACATCGAGTCCAGAAAAGTGTTGATAGTAATGATTACTCACACACACACAGCAGATGGTAATTACTTATTGGTGCTTGATCACTAATTGTTGCTGAAACATGCAGTCAGTGGAGATCCAGTACAATATGAGAATACACAAGATAGATATTGCTTTCCAAATCCAACAGTGTCCTAAAGTGTGTCTGTTAAAATACTATGTGCAATAAACAGAACCTAGTGTATTTAAAACAAATGTTTTCTTTCTTTTTCACTTTAGGAAGTGCAGCAGCAAGCCGTTTAGATGCTCATGGTTTGCAGAGCTCAATCAAAGCACTTTTTGTGAGCATTTGTCAGAAGCCAACTTGACATGTCGAATCGTCAGGCTGCTTCAGCGCGGTTGGTGAAATGAATCACTTTGATTGGCTGTTCCCCTTCAGCCTGCCGCTGTAGTATCCGTGCTTTCACCCATTTAGTGCGGTTTGTCCTTATTTGTCGATTCCGCCTCTTTTCTTTTTCTATAACAAAAGACTAAAGGCTGACAACGCCAGTGCCATTCTCAACTTTTTATTAGACATTATTCTTGATTAGAAGTACCTATATCACGAGTGGTGAGCGACAGCGGTGTGAAAATGGTCTTCTTGTGTCACAACAATGGTTTATATATCCGCAGTCCTGCGCAGAACGTACGTGGTGGTTGGTCGTCAGCTGTAGTCTTTGTGGTGTGTTCAGGTGCAACTTTTTGGCCAAGACATAGGTGACATTAGGCGACGCCACATTCGGCCTTCGTCGCCACTAGTTCTTTGCTGTCTGCTTGGTGTGTCAGAGCCTTTAGGGTGACGGGTGTAAAAATCGCCTGCATATGTTGGCCATGTTCTGTCTCTGTAGCGCAGCTAAGCACTGCCAACAACTGCAGGCGATTTTAACACTGTGTGGATAGATGAAGATTTGTAATACTGTTTTTGATCCAGGATTACATCACACAACCTGATGGTGACCCTGTTGACACAAACTCAGTTGTCCAGAAACTTTCCAACAAAGCCACAGAGAGCATGATCTGGCCTTGGCAGGAACAGAACACAGGTGTTGTATCAAGATTACAATTTTAGTAGTCATTTGAACTTGTCATCATCAAATGTGTTCATTCATTTGTAATGTTTTCATTCCTTCACAGACGGTGTGGACATTCTCACCAAGAAGAGGCTCTTTGACCACTTAATGCTGGCATCACGACTGACATATCCTTGTTAAGAAGATGGCACAGCACTGTCAGTACCTCAAAGACTCGATAGCAAAGGTCCAGTCGCTGATGGCCACCGTTTCAGTGACTACACAGACAGGAAGTAAGTGTAAATCAAACTGGCTTTATGCAGTTTAAAATTCAGAGGTCAAACTTTCTAGTGAAAAGCAATCATGCTAGTATTGGCTCAAGAGCTAAAGCCAAACAAACTTCAAAGATTATTTTATCCAATTAGTATTATTATATAATTATAATAATTATCAACATGTTTGTACTATATGTACTATTACTTTTGTATTTAAGACCTGTTTAAAAAAAAAAGTATGTTCTCTGATAAAATGTTTACTGTAACTGTAATTCAATTACCCTTCACGTGTCCACTCCATAACTTAAAGGCTATCCGAACGGATTCACAGAGGAGGGATCCAAGGGCCTCATCAGTCTACTGAAGAGAAGACTGCAAGAACTTAGATTTGAACAGCAGACTGTAGCAGGCACCTACAGAGCCATTCTCCAACCAAGTCCTTGGCTGGTGGAAGAGGATGACATGGCAATTGAGGAAGAAATGGACTGGCAACGTGACAACAGCTCTGATGATGAAGATGAGGATGAGGATGACTTGTGACTTGACTGAGTTGGTCACACTACTAAAAGACAATCCTATTATCGTTGACTACTTGTCTGATTGTGAATGAACAAATGAATGAATGTAGGCTTATAGTATTTGTGACATCTGTATGTTGTAATCCATAATGGGTGCGAAAATCCTCTTAAACTAGCATGATTCCGAAAGCAGCACCCCCCCAGCGCTCCGCCTGCACCCACCCCCTATACACCTATCCTATTGAAATGTGTAGTAATATTTAACAAGAATATACAGATGGCTAGTTATGATACTAATTAGATAGCTAATTATGAACGCCTATAAATTGCGAACAGAACCAGAAGGAATCCATTTTAATATCATATACCGGTATACAGGATACAGTTATTTGACAGGCTTACCTATCTCACCAAATTAACGGATGTCTTTTGTCACTCTCTAAACAATCTACACAGCAAGCACTTTGTTTGTAATGCCTGTCTCCTACACTAAACCATTCAACCTAGCCGTCACCATGAAATTTTCCCATCTCCTCCGGTGCGCATAACGGTACGACCTTGTGCAAAGGACACTTCTCTCTCCTCAACAACCACAACATGAAAACTAAACTATATATTACCAAGCAATGCATTCATTCATTCATAAGTGTTACCACTTTTTCAGTCACCCATAATTACCCTAAAACTCCTGTACAAAAAATTAGATAAATAAATTATAATTAGTTATTATATTAGTAATATAAATTTAGTAGGCTATTACATAATTTTTTTATGGTTCTAGCCTAAACTTAGTTTTTGACACTTCACACATCAGCTCGTTTCCAGCTTTTTCGATTATTTTCTGTGTTATAAATGTTAAAATAAATGTTTCATAATCAAATAAGATACTTGTAATGCTATTATGTTGATCTTAGTTATGTTGAATGAGCTCCGCCTTCACATAAATACAACTGTCATCACAGTCATCCCTCAGTTCTTATGCTCTTCACCTCGCTAAGAACACCTCTACCGAGTAGGGCTAACAAGTTAGCTCTGTCTCGTCTTTGGCTACTGCCGGCTCTGAATTAGCTTAACTACCCCTCTTGGTGTTAGCTTCTACTGCTGCTGCCCGCAGAGCGCTAATTTTGAGTCTCCAAGCTTGGTACGTGTTTCGGGATGAGCAAGAAAGCTAAAGGGAAGAAGAATTCTTCTCTTCGCCCCTGTCCTCAGGGATGCGGCTTCTCCTTGCACCACAAGGACCAGCATGAAGCATCTGTCCCCATCTGTCTGGGGATAGTCCACGCCAGGAGAGCGTTGGCGGATCACGAGACCTATGCGTTTTCACCAGCTCCGGCATTCAACCCCGGAAAGGCGGGTTACCTTTGTGGAGAAAGTGCTGGGGAAGACTACGGTCGCTGGGCATGACCCTCTCCTCTCTGAGTCGAAAGACCCAGCGTCTGAAGCCAACGGCGAGGAGCCTTTGGTCGACGTCCCCGCTGGTAGCTGGGCTGATCATATGGAGTACTTTGACGGGTTAGCTGAGCTTGAGCCGGACCTCTCCGAGAGCGCTAGCCAGCCCCTGCTAGGTCTAGCCACTAACCATGATGACGATGACGTGCTGGACATCGGCTTAGATGTGCATGGTTTGTCGGAGGATGAACAGGAGGCGTTATCGTTGGGTCAGTATGCCGCCGCTGCTGCGCCGGCTAACCATGATACGTCCTTCTTCTCGCTGTGCAGCTGAGAAACTGGAGGTGGAGTGGTCCTCTCCTCCACCGGCTTAGAAACAGTCGCAGTTCACTGGGTTTTTCCTCCCGCCCGAACCAAAAACGGTCAGAAACAGCCTGCCCATGTTCCCAGATTTTGTCTCGGAGTTAAAGGGGTCATATTATGCCCTTTTTGGGGTTCATATATTTAATTTATGTGCCTACTAAAGTACGGTCTCAATCGCTAATGTTCGAAAAATGTGTCTGTTTTCATGTACTGCCGCTCCATGCACCCTCTTCCATCTGGCTGTCCTTGTAACGCTCTGTTGTGCCCACGTTTTCAGTCCCCACGTGGGCCAAGTCTGATCTGGACCCTTTTACCATATTGGGAATTCAGCTACTCGGGAGCAAAAACACCGGTATCAACAATGGCCGTAAATGATCCTTACCAGTCTGACCCAGAGTCTGAAATCGAAGTAGAGGAGGAACAACCTCCACGACCTTTATCACAAAGGCATGATCAGGAAGTTTCAGTGTGGTAGGTATTTATTTTGTAGCGTTTTTCAGATGTAATATGTGTATAATATGTGCTCATTGGGTTTTACGTTGTTTAGGTGTACGTGTGGAAACTGCAACAAACTGCCTACCGAAGTAGAAAATGTTTGCTGCAGAGAAATACCACAGGTACTTTTAATTAGTTAAATACTATAATAACTTACAACCAGGACATAGCAACAGTAACACAGAACTGTCATGATTTAGTCTTGTTTAGTTGTGTATTTTCAGAGTTTAGATTTCTAGTTCTTGATTTAGTAGTTCTCATTTTCCCTAGTGTTGCTTGTTTCCCTGTGTGTTAATGTTTCCTTGTTTGGTCTTAAGTGTTACCTGTCTTTGTTATTTCTGATCTTGGTGTTTCCATGTTTAGTCTTTAGTGTTTCCAGTTTTATTTTGTCATTTCATGTTCTAGTGTGTCTTGTTACATTTGTAAGTTCTGTGTCATTTGTGTTCCTTGATTCATGTTGTAGTTCTTGTGTTTTAAGGCGCAACATACTCCGTGCGCGCCGCGGTCCGTCAGCGCCGCGCACTACGCCGTAGTTAGCCGCCACCCTATTCAGTCATTGTGTTCACATGCTGCGGTCCGTCTCCGGAGCGTGCCACCAGCGCCACGCTGCTCTGCTCAGTTTCAAATACGCTGCAGGTCTATTTTCGACGGAGTACGCTGCAGACACGCGTCAAGCCAGACAGAATATCACAACCCGGACAGGAAGTCATGCAAGGAAACGCACAGAGCATCCGGTCAATTTCAAAATAAAACACAATATACGGAATCGCGATCGTATTTTTCATCACTTTATCAACGTAACGTCAAAACAGGCACCAAACGAACAACAAATCATCCTCAGAAAGACAAAGAGACATGTTTTCTGCACGCTGTTGTCTTTATTCCCGCGTGATCTTGTAGTTCTCCCGTGATGTGTGTACAGCTGATCATGAGTGCGCTTCGCTGTGCTGAAGTTCCAGAAACGGATCCAGTGTGAATGAGCGCGCGCCGTCCGACGGAAGAAAACCGTGGCGCAGACGGATCGCGGCGCGCACAGAGTATGTGTGAATGCGCCTTTACTCCTGCCTCTGTGTGGGTCTTTTTCAAACCAGCCACTACACCCTCTCCATACCCACTACCCCTCCGTTTGCGCGGCCACGCGGAGGGTCCGCCATATTAAATCCGTCCCAAACCAATTAGCGGGGAGTGGTAGTGGGTTTTAAAACCCTCCACCAGCGAGTCTGCACCGATGCCGACTTTCGGATCACGTGCAACGCCTGTGTCCGGTCGTCATGGAAGAAGCAACCTATACAAATGTAAGTTCCGTGAACGTGCCTACAAACACTGCTCAAACTAAAATAGACATTTAATATCGTCATACAAACATTAAGAACTTCAAATGAGGATCAAATATAAGCTTAGGCCTACTCTTCTTTCTTCCTTCAGTTGAGGTGTTTATTTATATTTATATGTACAGGCACTGTTGCAAAAACTATAGAATATTAAATCATGTTGCAGAAAACTTCTCTGTTCATATTTATTTCTTAATTTTCTACTTTTGATGTAGATTACAAATCTCAATAAAAACTTAAGTTACAACAAATAAACGTTTAGCTGCTCTGATGTTTAACAACATATATTGTCTGTGCATTCATTAAGACAACCTGTTCTATGAAATTACAATAAATTCACTGAACATTAAATTATAAATTACAATGAAGAATGTAGGCTCCATCTGATAGTTGTGTTATTAGTCTACACTAATATAATTTACTGGAGAAGAATAAGAAAAATATGCTGAGAAACCATCCAACATACAGTTCCTGTTGCCGCCTGAGAGAGTGAAGTTTTTCCCAAAGCCTGACGCTGTATTTCTACCCTACACCTTGATGAAGGGGACTTCATTCAGCTGCGAGTGTGACTTCTAACGGAGTGCACTCCGTCACGGAGGGGGAGGGTGTAGGGGTTGGTTTGAAAAAGACATTGGGCCTCATTTATCAATCTTGCGTGAAAACAGGCGCAGATCTGAGCGCAGATTTGGTCTTACGACAGGACACACGTGCGATTTATGAAACGTTCGTATCTGACCAATCTGAGCGTACGAATGAGCGGGCCTTGATAAATGCGGCGGCTGAATTCGATCGTCATTAACATGTTACGCCCATAAATATTCCTGGTTCGGAGGCCTCGCCCACTGAGGTCAAACCTGGAGAGACGAAACATGAGTAAGAAAAGAAACTTTTCTGACACGGAGATCGGCATCCTGACATCGGAGGTGGAACAAAACAAAACAGTGCTTTTTGGCAGTCTGAAGAGTGGCATAAAAGGGGCTCATAAAAACGCTGTCTGGAAAAAGATAACGGAGGCAGTCAACAGCGTTGCCGTACAGGAACGGACTCCAGCTGAGGTTTGAATATAATTCTCAATAACTTAACCCATGCCTAACGACTTAAATGAATCTTTTCATCCGCAGCCTAAAAGCTTATGTCTGCTAATTGATCAAAACAATTCTTTACATTTAGGTCAAGAAAAAATGGTCGGATTTGAAGCTGGCCACCAAGAAACGTGTTGCTGCGTTTAAACGCAGCATCAGGCAGACTGGAGGAGGCCAACCAGACTCCAGCCTGATCCTGACGGGGACGGAGGAAAGAATTGCCTCCTTAATTGGGTCCGAGTCGATCTGTGGCATAAGTGGTGGAGGTGACACAGACGCACTGGCATCAGACCCAGAGCAGAATGGTAACTAACAACCCCCTTTTGCTTGCATTAAAAAATCAAACTGACTGTACACCATTTCTTACAAATAATAAGGCTTACACATGTTACATGGGTGACATTTTTATTGTATTAAATATTTCAGAGCCAGGCACCAGCATGATGTCAGCCAGATCTGCTCCCCAGGGCGGTCCCACTATTACTGCCGAGAGTGAGCGCGTGCCCTCGGCCCCCCGTGCTGCGCCCAGACCGAACCTGATCACGGCAGAGGTCCTGGAGAGACAAGGGGAGATATGCAGGTTATTGGCCTCAGTCGTCGGCGCACTTGACGCAATTAATGAGACACTAAAAGAAATAAATGAAACTCTAAAAAAGCCATAATAAAATGTTTAAATGACTAAATGTTGTCTGTGTTTAGTATGCCTTTAGCCAATTCCACCAACAATACTTCACATTACTGATTAATACTGCAGAGCATTTGCAAGAGTTTAAGGTATACTTTACGTTTTAAAAGCGACAAATGAGGTCCTGTCTCCTCCGTACAGCCCCCTGCGGAGGCTGTGCTGGCCACGGCTCCATGGGCATGGGCTCATCCGGCTGCGCCGCTCATTCACCAGTGCAATGTTGTGCAAAACTGAACAGGCCAAAATGATATCGCACACTTTGTCTGGGGTATACAGTAGCATTCCCCCTGCAGGTCCGAGACAGAGCCACCTGCCCTTCAGCAACCCGAAGCAGCGCTCGACTGTGACCCGTGTGCGTGTGTGCGCACTGTTGAACCTGCGTTCCTGCTCTGTAGCGGGGTTATAAGGTATTCCGTTAGAGGATAACCCTTGTCACCTAGAAGAACCATACCAAAATGTGAATCATCTGATACCTTGTTTAGTGTAATGCAATTTATCGAGGGTAGCCACTTACCGAGGAGATGACTTTGGCTCTGCAGTGCGCCCTCCTGCAGCCGCGCGCCAACAGAGCTGTTTCGAAAAATAAAAGAATCGTGTGTCCCCCCTGGCCACCTGGCCACCACGTTTAAAAGTGATAGCTTGGCATCACAAATCACCTGGACATTTATGGAGTGGTAGTTTTTGCGATTGATGAATGCGTAATCATTCATGGATGGTGCCTTCAGGCGCACAGGAGTACAATCAATCGCTCCAACCACATTTGGAAACCCAGCAATCTCATAAAATTGCCTTTTAATCACATCATTGTATGGGAACCGAATGTATTTTCGGGAGAGAGATTTTATTGCAGCCAACACTGCTGGCATCGTCCTGCTGATCGTTGGCTGGGAGACCCCAGCCCTGTCCCCGACCTCTCGCTGAAAGGTCCCGGTGGCCAAAAACCCCAGCGTGGCGAGCACCTGAACTGGTACAGGTAAGGCATTTGACCGCCTGGTTTCTCTCTTTAATCCAGCAGCTACATTATTGCATAAATCAATAAGCACATGCCTTGGGAGCCGAAAGCGACTGATCAACCAGGCATCACTCTCCATGAGGAGATCCCTGCGGTCCCTGAAGACGCGCTCACGTCTGACACGCGCGTATTGCTCCTCCAAAATAAGCAAGTCTGCCATCATCAAGACTTGATAACTGTCAAAGCATCTGTTTAAATAGGGGAATGAATAAACATCTGACCAACCACAGTGGAACGATGATTATCTCAACAGGTGCTTTCAATTTTTGTTCCAGTTCTGTCACACCCATCGGACAAAAACAAAAACAATTACACCTTTTTGCCATTAGTTAATTTGCAAACACACATTTCTGCTTGTATTTATGATTCTTTCACATTTTAATGTGTAATAATTAGTTGTCATCTTAGGCTATTTATCCTATTGTTTAATTTTTTGAAAGTGGTATCAGTAAAAACATGGGCTTTAAAAGAAATGTTTTCGTTTTAATAATCCGTTTTGATCTGTTCTAAATATGTGACTGCTTATGCTTAATGACAGCTGAGGTTTGTTCATTATTTTCCGCCAGATTTTGCTGTGCTGCACCGCAAATCCACAGACTCGAATTTGCGTACACGAGCTCAGACCTGACGTGAGATCTGATCGCAGCTTCCGCTTACGTCCAAATTGATAAATGCCGAAGTTTGCGTGGAAATGGTCGTACGCACGGTTTTCGGTCGTACGTTCGTTTGATAAATGAGGCCCATTGGGTGCATTCGGATTGTCCCTCCTATCTACTTTCACTATCCACTTTACCTTAACCCCGTGAAAACGTCATGGGGTTAAGGAAAGGTGTTAGGAGAATTCATAAAGGACTTAGGGAAAGGCGATCGCGTTGTTTTGACAATCCGACCGCATTTCCACTAGGCGACGTAATAATGCGACGGCGGCGGAGGTTAGTGACGTGGGTCTGCCTTGGTGAAACTACAATATTCAGAAAATGGACTACTAAAAGCTCATCTAAAAACGTTCCCCTGTGCCTTTTTACCGGTGAAATAATCCTAATAACCATGAGGTTGGAATTAAAATAAAAGGAATAAAGGTTACCAGGCTACTTCACTTTGATCGTTTTACAACATCAGCATCACGTTCATAGTTCACCTCTGAGTTTAAGATTGTTCAAAGTTGTTCAAGTCATATTGCAGTGGTAACTTCCATGATCTGCGTCCCTTTTCTTTTTTTATTAACAATGTTTTATATTCCAATTTCTCGTATGAATCAACATCAAATAACAGCAAAGCATCTACACTTAACATGAGACAAGAATAAAACTAAAAGCAATGTTCACCTTCTTCACACACACAAAATAAAAAGAAAGAAATAAAAGGAATACAAAGGCAGTAACAAATTATAAGTCTAATCAATATATAAACCAAATGCAGATTGTCTCCACATTTCTCCTCCAACAGATCGTTAGTTTTCGTGAACAGTCGGATGAGCGAGTCGCTTTAAATATTGCGGCCGCAAGGAATTGTGGGGCGGCATTATCTCATCTCCTTTCGTAAAGGATGGTCCAGTGGTTCCTATGCTAAAGGAGGTTATAAAGGAAGCATTGACCCACCTTTCCTTAGCTTTTAGAGAATTCGAACGGCTCTTATCATGGCCGCCACTTAAATACTTCCGGGGTTAAGGAAAAAAGAATAGTGAAAGGAGATAGGAGGGACAATCCGAACGCACCCCCTGTGTTTCCCTCCTGTCTTGATTGCCCTCATTGTCTTCACCTGTGTCATTAGTCTCACCTGTGTCTGATTACACCTGTGTCTATTTAGTCTCAGTGTTCCTTCCCTCGTGTTGTCAGTTCATTGTCAAATGTTGTCGGTGTTGGACCTCCGTTCTTGTTTCCCGTGCTTCTTGTGTTTTCCCGTGTTGGACTTTTTGATTAGTACGTTTTTGTTTGCCTTTTTGTTTAATAAAATTATTTTTTCGTTCTACTGCAATTGGGTCCAGTCCTCCTGTTTTCGAACCGTGACAAGAACGTAGGCCTATGTAACATTTGTATGAAGTCTTTTTTATCAGAAAAACACTCACCGTTCTTGTGTTGAAAGATACGTTAGCCTCTCCCAATTTCACTGACTGGAGCTAGCAACACAGTTCCCTAATCCAAGAATATATATTTTACTTGTGGCTTCACAAAGTTTGGCTAGAAATTTACATCAGTACTGTATGTTCTTAAATGTTTAACGGTGAAGCCACTCACCTAGTATTGATTGTAAATTACCTCCTTGCTATGGTAAAAAATTCCATGAGCAACTGTATGAATGAAGGTCATCATAACTGTTAGTTACCTTTTCTACAAGAGCCCAGGTGATAATCTTGTGTAAATTAGATCAATATCTGTCCCATGCAACAATGTTTCCTCCTCTTTCATTATTTGCCCTATTATTGAACATTATTTAATTTTAATCAGTATTGTGTTCTTTTTATTAGGTCATCAGGAGAATGAATGAGCTGCCTGTTCCTTCCACCTGCATGACTCAACATCCGGGGCTAGAAGCAAACAGTCTAAACCCATATACACTCCAAAACATACACAACATTCTTCGAGTGGACTACGGGCCTTTGAGAAGGAGAACAGCAGAAGAGTATGTTAAATATAAGTAATGATTTACAACTTCAATAAAATTCATTCCAAATGAACAGTTCATTTCCATGATTCCAGAGGAATAGAGGTAAACAAGTAACAAAATCATTTTTTGAAAATTATTTATTTGCAGCTGAGGTTAAAAAAAAGTAAATGTGAGAGAACTATACAATGTAATATACAATGAGAACATTTTTATGTCTCCATAAATGTTGTACAGACACTTGGCCTATCGTAGCTTTGTGAGCTGGTGCTGGGGATACTTGGGACGCAACTGCAGAGTAGTTATCCCGTCGTGTGTTGTCATGAGGATCTGCCTTGAGTTTCCTGACCCGACTGGACAGTATCTTGGCTTCCGCCCGCCCCTTGACTTCACCTGGACTTGTGTCGAGCCACCACGTCTTCTTTTGAGGGCCGGTTATACTCTGAGGCAAGATCCTTGGGTACGGGTATTCTCTGCAGCTCCTCAAGAAATGGTGCTGGGTCTGGGAACACCTCCTCAAACACCAGTGCAATCAAGTCCCCAACATATTCTGAAAAAAACATTTATATTTTTTGTTTATTGCTCATTTTTCTCTCATCATTTTTGAAAACTGTTTAAAAGAGTTTAAAAGTATATTTCATTTTTTTCTGTAATAAGTATTTATAAAAGGTATTTAAAATGTTTGTTCTTTTGTGTGTAGAAAAATAAAATAATTTGTAACTTGCTGTATGTTGGGTCTGTTTTTTACGGGCTTGGCGACGGCTTCGCCCTTTTTGGCTTTGGGGAATGCCACCTTGTACATCAGTTGTCCTGCAGAGGTTGTTGCTTGCTTGCGCTCATTATTTTCATTGTAATGCATAACCGACAGCAACAACCTACAATACAAAACGGTAAAATCAGCAATTATATAATGAAATCATATTTTTCTGATATTCTTTGTCAGATGTTTCAGCAATTGGTTAATTTTTTAGAGGGTGGTACAACAGGCCTAATAATAAAAAATGTCTTTGTAAAGTTCTACGGCATACCTGCACAACATTCCCATGAATGAAAAGACCACATTCCTTGGTGTGAAACGAAGCAGCAGGCTGTGGTTGACTCTAGTGCGGAGGTTTGATAGTGGTGGCTCAGATTCTCCACATCCTTCAAGACCATCTTGTTGTTCATCAGTTTCTCCACACGATGTTGTCACAAACTGGCTCAAAGTAAGTGACAAAAGAAGGGTAACACACATGAAACAAGGTTTCAAGGAAATTAATTTATTGCTAAACTAAAGTTAAAACAATCACAAATATGTAAATCAGTCATAAATGCAGTGTATGGATGAGTGTAGTGTTGTAAAGCACAAAACAAAGCAAACCAGCTGATGGAGGCCTGGGAGGAAGAGAGGGGAGGACAAATTAGAGTGGAAGCCACTTATATAGCAGAGTCCTACTGGACTCAGGTGTACCCAGTTGTGCTAATGGCCTTCCTGACTCCGCCTACTGTCTGCAAAGCCAGGAAGCCAAACACATGCATACAGAGGGCAGGACGTCACAATGTAGAGCCACTGACCCTTAAGTAATTTTTTTTTTTAAAGAACACATGAAGTTCAATAAATCTATACATAAGCCTTTCATTATTCTAAATTTATATTTTTTTAACATGAGGGCTATTTGCATACCTGGTTGGAACCTCTTCTTTGGATCCCTTGTCACTTTCTTCCCCCAAAACTAATGGTACGACAGTCTCGAACCTCGGTCATAAATCAGGACTGCACTAGCACTGTCCAAGCTTATCACACCGATAAACAGTAACAAAGCAGTTTCACATACAAGTGGAGATACAGCAGAGTAGAAAGACGCTAACCACAATGCTAACCGGCATGTTTGCCGTGTCTAACAATGATCTGAGTCAGGGGCGTTTCTTGGGACTGAGAACATTGGGGGCTGAGCCCAGAACCTTATAGGGAAGTCTAGGGGATCCTACCTGGGAAAAAGCTCTATGCTTTCTTGAGCCTTATTGCGTCTTGTCTACAGCCAAATACTGCCAACATGTACTTCAAAATGTGTCAAAATAAAATTATGTTACATTGATAGAAACAGGATGATGCACTTATAGATAACACAGGAATTAAAGCCAAACAAATAAATATTTTGTAAATATTTTGACTGAAGCCAAGTCATATTCCCCCTCAATTTTTAAAAAATGTTAGAGGTTACATGATTTGCGATTTTTAGCTTGCTTTTTTTTTTTAACACCAGACCATGTGAAAAAGTTGAGTGATGATGCCTACAGACTATATCAGGAGCCATATTTTCCCCCAAAAATGCACATTACATGAGTCAGTTTAATTTTTGGTATTTTATTTTTCCTTTCACCCCTACTGTGTTGTGTTGCACCTCTGTCTCTGCTGCTCTTTTTTCTCCATCTGCTCATTCCTTCCATCCTTTGAATCGCTGCCATAAAAACAAATAAATGTATGCTGAATGACAACAGAACACATTAAATGAAATATTTTAAAAACATTTCTTTTTTCACTTGGACAATTTTCAGATAAATGTCATTGAGTGCGACTGTACCTTTCACTTTTCCAGACTGCTGCTGTTTCCCTCCATGACTCATGTTTCTCTCTGTCACACATCTTCTGAAAAAAACAAACAAAAAAAAACAGATAAACAAACTGATTTCAGGCACACACCATTTTCTGATGAGGCTAACTCACCATGCTGTAGGTTTTTAACTCTCCATCTGATTCTCTCTTCTCTCTTTCCCTCCATCACTTGTTGCTCTCCATTGACTTGCTTGTTTCCCTCCATCACTTGCTTGTTTCCTTCTTTCACTTTCTTCTTTCCCTCTTTCACTTGCTTGTTTCCTTCTTTCACTTTCTAATTTCCCTCTTTCACTTGCTTGTTTCCTTCTTTCACTTGCTTCTTTCCCTCTTTCACTTGCTTGTTTCCTTCATTCACTTGCTTCTTTCCCTCCATCACTTGCTTGTTTCCTTGATTCACTTGCTTCTTTCCCTCTTTCACTTGCTTGTTTCCTTCATTCACTTGCTTCTTTCCCTCTTTCACTTGCTTGTTTCCTTCATTCACTTGCTTCTTTCCCTCTTTCACTTGCTTGTTTCCTTCATTCACTTGCTTCTTTCCCTCTTTCACTTGCTTGTTTTCTTCATTCACTTGCTTCTTTCCCTCTTTCACTTGCTTGTTTCCTTCATTCACTTGCTTCTTTCCCTCTTTCACTTGCTTGTTTCCTTCATTCACTTGCTTCTTTCCCTCTTTCACTTGCTTGTTTCCTTCATTCACTTGCTTCTTTCCCTCCTAAAAATACAATACATTTTCCCAAACATATCTCTTCTCTCTCCCTCTCATTTGCTTCAATCTTTTCTCTTCCTCCATCATCCGCTGTCTTCTCTTTTTAGTGCTTTGAAGATGGAAGTGTTAGGCTGAAACGCCTTGGTTTTAGCTTTGCAAATCTATCTATGACCTCCCCGTGGTCAACATTAGCCAGCATCTCCCTCTCAATTGACATTATAGCCAAATTACTTAACCGCTCTTGACCCATTGTATTTCTCAGCCATGTGTGTAGTCGTCAGAGGGCACTGAAAGATCTTTCACAACTGCAGCTGGTGACTGGGATTGTGAAGGCAGCTTGAAAGATGGCCTTGAGGGAGGGGAACATATCCTTGTCCAAAAGGGAAAACACACTCTGAATGGTGGGTAGGTCTTTTTTTCTTTGAAGGACATTTTTGGCAACAACAATTTCTTCAGGTTTCATGGGGATGCTGTAGTGTTCAGCCAGATGTTTGAGTGCCTCTTCCTCCAAGAAATGCTCTGAAGCAGGTTGACATGCCTGTACACCAGTCAAGATTTTTTCCCCAACTCCAGAAAACCTGTTCTGGAGCTCCTCCAGCATTCGATCAATAACTGGAAAGAAGACTACAAAGTCGTCCATGTTTTTTCTCTTCTTTCTCTTTGTCTCAGTTGAATGAATCTCAAGATCGTCGCACAGGGTCTTGGTCTTGTCAAAGATTTCATGTGCTTTCTCATTGCTCCTGTAGCTTTTGAGTGTGCTCTGAACTGCCATTTTATATTCCATTGCCTTCACCAAGTCGATTGTCTCTTTCTGCAAGTATTTGTGCAGGCCCTGAGTTACTGAGAGCAGTGTCTCAAACATGACAACCATGTAGATGGTGCTGAATTGGCAAAGCTTGCTTTCCAGCCCCTTAGCTACAGGTGCTGAAATGCTCCCCAAAGCCTGGATCAAAGCAGGAAGGTTTTGTAGAGTGGCCTTCACACTCTCAACCTGACATGCCCAGTGAGTTGTAGACAACTGAACAAGTTCCTGGGCCCCCACCCCAAGTTGCCTCTGAAATTCTTGCAATTTCTGATGGTGAAGAAGAGATGTGGAAAAGAAAGAATAGAGACACTCCAGGAGATTGAAAAGGTCACGTGCCTCTGGGATGGCTTTACAAGTGGCACAGAGAACAAGATTAAGCTCATGGGCATAGCAGTGAACATATAATGCCTCTGGATGCTTTTCTCTGAATCGGGTTTGTACACCACTCATTGCTCCGCTCATAACCGCAGCACCATCATAGGTTTGAGCAACACATCTTAGGTGTCCTATTCCATGTTTCTCAAGCTGCTGCTCTATGGTGTCAGTGATGGACCTAGCATCAAATGAATCAAGCCGGGAAAATCCAAGGAATCGTTCTTTCACCAAGCCTTGTGGAGAAACATATCGTACACACAATGCAAGCTGCTCTGACTGATGATCCCTTGCTTCATCCACCATTATCGAGAACATTTCTGCCTCTTTAATTTCAGAGATGATCCTTGAAATTATAACTTCAGAGGTGCTTTGGATCATCTCATTCTGGGATAAGGGTGAAAGGTAAGTCGCACATGAAGTTGGTTTATAATTTTGAAGGAAAGGGTCAAATTTCTCAAGAAGCTGCATGCATTCCATAAAATTCCCCTTATTGTCACTCTCTGGTTATTCATTGTGCCTTGCAATGCCTTGCTTCCCGAGAAAGGCTGTCACTGATGCTATGCGTTTAAGATACTCCATGTGATCCAAAATGTCACTCATATGTACGGCTTGTAGCTGCTCTGTGATGTCCCCATGGACCTGTGTGGATTTAAAGCTCTTCCACTGAATCATTGAAGCCTTATGCAGGTTGGATGTGTCATGCTCTCTAAAAGAGGCTAATGCTCTCTTCCAGTTAGTGTAACCTTTTGTGTTGAGTGTATCCTTTTGATCCCTTGTCTGTTTTGGTTTGCCATATATTCTACAAACGAAGCAGAACGCTGCTTCGGCAGTTACTGAGTATTCCAGCCATTCAAATGTTTCAAACCAACTTGATTGAAATGCTCTTTTTTGCTTGCTAAACATGCTGGAAGGAAAGCAGTGATTTTGTATGCGTCTTGGTCCTGTGTCTGCGGTCCCCAAATCACTGACTTCAGTGTTATGGACTTCCTCACTGTTGTCTTCTTGGTCTCCTATCTTCCTTTTATCTTCCTTCTCTGTACTGTCATCTGTAAACAGAATCTAACATCAGATTCATTTTATCATAGCAGACGTTATCAAAAAGCAATCATATAAGGGAACTGGCCCTTGCAACAGGATTAGCATTTACTTGTCTTTTTCCTTCCTTGCTAAAGTGGCACTCACTGGGCTCAATTATATTGTTTTAATTATGAAATACAAGAGATGGTAGTAAAGAGTTTAAATGTTGCAACAATATATGAGTAGCCTAATCAATAACAACATTGACAAATATCTACATGAATAACTGTATACATGCAGGCAAAATGAGATAGAGGTGCTCGGCAGCGCTCGTCAGCCCTTCGGAAGTCCTCGGGAGTTTTATTGTGAAAGCTCAGCTTTCACAATTAAAAGAAAAAGGCCAACACTTTAACCCACACAGCAACGTTAGAAGGACATAACAACAGTTACGTAGTTGTGTGTGGTATCTTTGGTAACTTATGTGAGAAAAATATCACCGAATTTATGTGTGGGAAAAGTCGCCAGCCATACCGAGCCTTCAGGGATTTTCAGCCCGCCTAAGAGCGTCTATCACCGGGGAGGACTGTCCCCCAGCTCCGCCGGCACGCCCCCCTAACACTACACGTTTCACATAATTTCGAAGGAATAAACAGAATTTAAATTATTCATTTACCTGTTTCTGGTAACGGCTCCCCGGAGAAGTGAGCCTCAGCCGAGTCAGCCTCCTTGTTTTTGAAAAAATGTCTTATGTCCATGATCTTTCGTGTTGTTGCTAAAACGTCTCCCTCCAGCGCGCCAACGGTTTAGATACTGGAAGAGCCTGGTGACGCGAGGCTATCAGCCAATAAAACACGGATGCTTCACGCAACCCCTCTCTCTGATTAACCAGTCTCGACGTCATCCTGTGTTGCATTCACTGAAAGTGGAAAACTACAACTTCTTTAGTGGCTCGTTAATGTACAGTTATCATTATTTCTCATGAAGTTGAATTATCCGGGGCTTAAGAAAAAACGTTCAGGGCAAAAGCCCCGGATGCCCAGGCCAGGCGACGCCACTGATCTGAGTCCGTGAAAAAAACGGATCTCGACCCCCAAAACACTACTTACATCACTGGGGGTGGTTAACAATGCTAAATGTGTTACATTTTTGGGTGAAAGTTTGTAAATAGCTTAGTAGTGATCAAATTTCGAAAAGTTAGCATCACTTAGCATGTTAGCCAAGACATACAGTTGAGCTACATCCAGCTGTTTTCAAACAAAATAAAAAGACGATAAATAAAGCGTACTTACTGGTTGTGATTGTGAACTTCCAGAAGCAGTAGAACTTCCATCGTGGCCAAAAAGATAAGGAACTGCACCTTCTTTCAGAATCAGTTTTTGTGCAAATCCAGAGTTGAACTGTGTTCGGTTTGCAAAACAGTCCTCAGTGAAATGCCGGGAACACAAGAAAATTCTGGGGCTGTGCTGCTGAGGAAGAGTCCCAAAAAAGGGGGGAGCCCCCCCTCGACTTTTTGGTCGAGGGGGGCTCCCCCCCTTTTTTTCGGGCTAGGGACCGAGCGTTTCATGCAGCTACTGCTAACAGGAGGACGTAGGAGAAGCCGCGTTTCCGCGGACTTTGAATTTTTGCACATAGATGTGCCTAAACATGCACAAGACACCTGGAAAACACACTAAAGAGCATATAAAACCAGAAAAAGCATAATATGACCCCTTTAACATACAGTTATCGGTACAATAGCTTATTTTGATTTTTTAATAATCATACAGCAGCCTGTATACTGTATTCCATGTGTTGAGTTATAGTGATGTCTGCAAAATTAGTCCGGCCCCCTGGAGGTCTCATTTGAACCAATATGAGTGTGACACCCCTGATTTAGACTCAGGGCCAGCTCCTCGGCCTCTGTCAGGGGTAGTGGTACATTTTAGGTTCAACATAATTATTCCACCAGTTCCATCTGATATAATATTATAAGCGTGGTTAAATATTAAATTAAAATAAAATAAAACTCACACATTGACGCGGGCAGTAATTTTCTCCCATGCTACTTCTCTTTCCTTAGCTGCTGCCGCAGTGTTGCTTTTTCTGCAAAGAACGGCCTCATGATCACGGTAAGCCTGCATTAGAATTTCTAGTTCAAGGAAAGTGAAGTAAGACGACTTTTTTTTCTCACGTTGCCATGGTGAATCACTGTATCACTGTAACAATATGATGTTCCATTCATGGTGGCTTTTTATAGTTGTGGTGCACGAGTTTCCCACCTGATGGTAAATCAACTCAGATCTTAGGGTTAGTCTGAAAGTTTGTTGAACCGTCTTTCAGAAACGGGCCCCAGTGCTTTACGAAGCGTTTTATTGGTTTGAAGATTGGGCGCCTGACTACATTATGATGCCTCACTGATACTGAACAATGTTGGGTTTAGAGACAAGGTTCTAAATTCTGCAGTATATTTGTTATAAAGGGTGCGATGCACAGGTGGTTGGAGAAATGAGAATAGCTTTGTCTGTAGTGGAGTTCATAGTGGCGTGACGCTCCTGCCAAATGTTTTTTGATCCATGTTTTAAATTAAGATTTGACAATATTTAGTGTTTTCAAGTGAAGCTTTCAAGTGAAATAAACTGAGAATTAAGTCAACAGATGCGTAAGTAATACATTATTTTGGGACTAAACATTATATTGGCTTCTATGTTAGTGACATTTTAAACACCTTTTACAAAAGCTGTCACTACAATAAAAAGGTTGATTTGCCTCACGTTGGCCTTGAGATATCTCTGCCTACCAGCATCATCAGTGCCATGTGCCAAATCTTGCCCCATAAAAAAGTTTGTTAAAGAAGGCCTACATGTAACATACAAAGACTATTAAACTGACATCTTGATTTCATATCTCAGTGGTTGGTGTGAGGGAGCTCACACTGGTGTGGGGAGGGAATCATCTCAGAGCAGCGTCAGGTGTGTGTGTGACTGATTGGCCCTGATTTGGTCCAGGTGTGTTAAGGTTATACATACCCTTGAGTTGCAGCACTCTGTGCTGGCTCATTGTCTCACCTTCAGAGATAGTGAGAGGTTCTCTGTGTTTCTTGTGTCCTTTAGAAGTGTGTGATTTTACATAAGCACCACTTGACTAGTGTGTTTACTTACTATTTCCAACTGATCTAGTGTAGTTTGTTGGTGCTGGGAATTTCTGACCCAGCCTGTTCGTTTCATCTGTTTCTGGGGTCTCCCCTTTAATCTAGTTTCTCGTCAGCTGCTCGGCAGCGGTGGTTTGGTTCTTAGTCTTGGTTTTATTTAGAAAAGAGAGCCTTGTTGGTTGGCTAGTGGCTTTTTGTTCTTTTTGTCCCCTCCAATTGATCGCTTGCGATTTTAGTGGTTATCCCTCTGGGATAACTTTCAGATACCCGGGGTCCGCATTTGCATCCCACTTTCCCAAACCCTTACAGGTTGGAGCACAAGCCAAATAATTTTTTATGCAACATAGGGAGAGGACTAAATGACCCTTATCCTCTAATTTAGACTATGACATTGACTAGCACTTTCTCATATTGCAGTGCAAAAAAAGCCTCACTGATAACAAAATTATTTAGAATCAAATCGGTATTTGAACATGCAGCTTTTAATGATTTTTCCCCCCTGATATTTCAGAGGTGTTGTGCCAAAGCTTAGGTCCCACTTTTAAATGGCTGCTTTAATTTCAGTCTGTCACCAGATGTTACTGTTCTTTTCTGATTATGAAACCCCCAAGCTTCAAACCCTACTCGATACAAATAGACAGTAAACCCCATGAAGCTTCATCCGCATCATCTCTACTAAATACAAAGTCCATCAAGAGGAAAACACACAAGGAGTCACTATAAGGGAAAACCCCAGGGAGCAGGATTGGGAAGTTAAGACAAGAAACTGTCAAAGCGAGGAAACATACACAGACACTAAATATACTAGAGGCGATTGGACACAGGTGTGACAAACAAGCCACAGGTGAAACTCGTGAGGGCAATCAAAGTGGAGGGAAACACAAGGGCAGGAAGTAAAACGATAGTTACGTACTGTAACTCCAGATTCTATGAGTATAGGCGCAGCCCTCTAAGGCTATCGCTATTGGGTTTATCCCTCGCGCAACCGCGCAGCACTGAAAGAGTTGTAGTCCACGCCCACCCATGAGGTGGGCCCCCGCCCACGGTCCACCCCCGGTATATAACCACCTGAGACCGTGTGCTCTGTTCCCAAAAAACGGCTTTTCTTCAGCTATTTCTCGGAGCCAGTGGGGCCCACCGCTTAGAGGGCTGCGCCTATACTCATAGAATCTGGAGTTACAGTACTTAACTATCGTTCTATTCCGTATAGGCTTCGCCCTCTAAGGCTATCGCTATTGGGTTAGAGGCGAAGCAGGATGTAGTCCATGGCGCACTGGGTCCGGAAGGTACCACAAGCACAACATACACCCCGAAATACCGCTCTGCGCCTGACAGCATCAGGAGAAGTAGCGGAATATCCCACTCCTACGCAGACAAGGTGCTGAGTACCGAGTGAGATACTGAAAAACGGGAGGTATCCCGTAAATAAAACCGCACGAAGGAGCACGGGGAAGACCACGAAACTGCAGTGCAGATGTCTTCCACCGTCACACCCCCGTGCAGGGCAGCCGAGGCCGCAATTCCCCTGGTGGAATGCGCCCGAATGCCCGCCGGAGGTTCGGCTCCCGAAGCGATATAAGCCTGGGTGATGGCGTCACACAACCAGTGTGACAACCGCTGTGTTGACAGGGGCTGTCCCACAGAACGTTCCCTGTAATGTACAAACAGCTGTTCGGAACGGTGCACGGCTGCAGTGCGCGCCACATAGCATGTTAGTGCGCGCACTGGGCACAGTAGGTGAGAAGTCGCCTCCTCTCCAGATGTGTGGGGAGGAGGGAAAAAACCCTCCAGCGTGATCACCCGTGATTTAAAACTGCTGGTGATGACCTTAGGCATAAAAGCTGGATTCGGCCGTAAAACAGCCGAACTGCCGTCTCCCCGGATCCTGAGGCAGGAGGGAGCCACCGAGAGGGCAGACAGATCACTGACCCGTTTTGCCGATGTCAGAGCTAACAGCAAAGCCGTCTTAGCCGACAGAAACCGAAGGGGGATCTGGTCCAGGGGCTCAAACGGAGCCGAAACCAGAGCACGTAACACCAGTGCCAAATCCCACTGCGGAGCCAGGCTGCGCACCACAGGCCTGAGCCGCCGCACCCCCTTCAAAAACCGCTTCACCAGCGGGTGGCAAAACACCGACCTGTCGCCAAAGCCTTCGTGGCACGACGAGACAGCAGCAGTGTAGGTCTTGATCGTGCTAAAAGCTAACTTTCGGTCCACCAACAGCTGGAGGAAAGATAACACTTGAGGCAGAGGACACATAGTAGCGATGAGGCACCTCTCGTCGCACCAGCGTTGAAAGGCAGCCCACTTAGCTGTGTAAGACGCCGTGGTGGAGGCAGCCCGTGCGCCTTGAATAGTGCGCACAACATCCTGGGACAGCCCCATGCTCACGAGATGTGCCCGTTCAGCGGCCAGGCCCAGAGACGCTGGCCTATCTCCGGGTAACTCGTGAGCACGCCCCCTGCCTGCGAGAGGGCATCCCCTCTCCAAGGGATCTCCCAAGGCTGGTCTGACGTCATCTGACGTAGACAGGGGAACCACACTGCGTTCGTGCGCAACGGAGCGATCAAAATTGCGCACAGTCGCTCCTTCTCCACCCTGTCCAGGAATCGTGGTATCAACGGGACAGGGGGAAAAGCATAGAGGAGCGTCTGCGGCCACAGCCGATGTGAAAAGGCGTCCACCCCGAGAGGAGGGTTGTCCCTCGCGCTCAGGGAGAACCAGAGCGCGCACCGTGCGTTTCCGCGTGCCACGAACAGATCCACCTCTGCTCTGCCGAACCTGTCCCATATCTGGGAAACCAGACCCGAGGGGAAGGTCCATGATCCCGGAAGAGGACCCCCTCTCGACATGATGTCCGCTCCCCGGTTTAATTCGCCGGGGACGTACAGTGCCCGGAGAGAGAGCAGGTGTGTGTTCGCCCAGAGCAACAACTTCCTGGCTATGCCCAGAAGCTGAGCCGAACGCACCCCGCCTTGGCGATTGATGTAGGCAGCGGCGGCCCTGTTGTCTGTGCGGACCAGCACATGTTGGTTCCGCAGCAGCCGGAAGAAGTGTTGAACAACTTCCCACACTGCGAGCAGCTCCAAGCCATTTATGTGTAGTGACATGCGAGCAGGCCAAACTCCTCCCACTGCTCGGGACAGACACGTCCCTCCCCACCCTGAGAGAGACGCGTCTGTGAACACCGAGATATGTGACGTAACCCTTCCGAGGGGTACCCCCGCTGACGTCACACGGGGGTTCCCCCAGTGGGCCAAGTCCGGCCCAACGGATAGAGAAACGCGGAGCAACCGCCTCCGCTGCAGCAGGGGATCAATGCGTAGACGTATGAACCACCTCTGCAGTCGTCTCATGTGGAGGAGGCCCAGAGGAATCACCATATGAGCCGCTGCCATCATGCCCAGCAGCCGCATGACAGTTAGGGCTGTCACCATGCTGCGTGGCACCACTCGACGTAATAACCCTGTCAGCGCGTCCACCCTCTGCTGTGAGAGCCGCGCTGACATGCAGGCCGAGTCTAACACCACCCCCAGGTACATTACGGACCGGGATGGGATAGGGGAGCTTTTCTTCCAGTTCACCGTGAAGCCTAGGCTCGACAGATGAGACACTAGCGCCACCGTCTGGAGAGCAGCTTCCTCCCTGGAGCGAGCCAGTAACAACAGGTCGTCCAGGTAAAACAATACTCTCATCCCCGCCCTGTGAAGCGGCGCCAGAGCCGTTTCCACGCACTTGGAGAAAGTGCGCGGGGCCAGGGAATAACTGAACGAGAGACGGTTGTACTGATATGACATCCCCTCGAAGGCGAAGCGCAGGTACTGCCTGTGTTTCGGGACGATGGGGACATGGAAGTAAGCATCCTTCACTGGAAGTGAACCAGTCGTCCTGGTGAACACATTCCAGCACCCGTTTGACCGTCAGCATGTGAAACGGTCTGACCACAATGGATCTGTTGAAGAGAGACAGATCGAGGATGGGCCTCATCCCGCCTGTCTTCTTCGGAACGAGGAAATAGTGGGAGTAAAAACCCCGGCCCTCCTCTCCCAGCGGGACCCTGGAGATGGCACCCTTCGCCAGGAGCTCTTGCAGCTCTGACCGAAGAGCCAGGCACCCCTCCCCGGAGGACAGGACCGTCTCCACCACGCCGTTGAACCGCGGCGGGGGAGACGCAAACTGCAGGGCGTAACCCCTGTGGATCAGCCTGTCCATCCAGCTGTCCAGGGAACATACGCGCCGCCACACGGAGTAATGCTCCGAAAGCGGGCGTACATTTTGAAGATGTTCCTCCGCTGTCATGGCTGTCAGCCAAGCCAGAGCCCCGACCGCCGCTGCATGAGGAGCGAGCTCCCGTGCAGCCCATGGGGGGCGTGACTCGAAAGGGCGGGGGGGAAGCCCGAAGAGGCGCACCCCCAGCTGAGCGAGACGGAAGAGAGAGGTCCACACGAAGCGCTGAAACAGCGCTCGTGGGCTCATGATGGCACACAGCCTCTCCGCCGGGGAGCTCACATAAAGGGTAATCCCTCGGGCAGACGATGACCGACGTCACAGTCGGCTCATACATCCCGGCAGGCTTTTTAGTAAAAAAAGGAGCCGGTTGTACACACAGTGTGGGAGGTGTAGGGGTCACAGGACACGTACACTGAATGAAATCAGAACGAGAGCCCATGGGATAACCGTCAAATGTTTTATTATCAATAATAACATTGAAACAGGTACCACAAACACCCCCCACCCCCAGTCAGCGCCGCCAATGCTGTTTCGCTGGCTGGCCTGCAGGGGAAGTGGCAGGTCGCTTCCCACCCCGTCGTGCCTGCGAAGAGGGAGATGGTCGCCGGGGAGGCTCAGGCATACGGGTCGCACCCCATTCTGCTGCGGCTGCATCAGCCGCTGCGCGACCTCCCTGCCTATCAGCTGGTCGGCCCTGTCGCTGGTCACCACCGCGCCGGCGTGCCCCCGACCTGGCCCATCCCGTATGACGTCGGAGCCCCTCAGCCTCCTCCGCCGCCAGTCGCAGGCTGTCGGCCATCGCCCCGAAATGGGGCCCGAACAACCCCTCCCGGCTGACCGGAGCCTCCACTAGCTCCCTCCTGGCAGCCTCGGGGACAGATGACTGTTGCAGCCAGAGGTGCCGATGCACCTGTGTCTGCCATGTTGCGATCCTGGCTGACGTCAATGCGATGGTGGCGCAGAGCGACAGAGCCGCGCTGGAAGCCTTCCGGATCTCCAGCGCCTCCTCCAGAGCCATGGTGGTCGACTGGACTGCCAGTTTTGACAATGAGTGGGCCAGAAGGGACAGGTTATTCGCCTCGGCCTGATAGGCACACTGGTGCGACCTGTCTGACAGGCGGGCCGTCAGCAGGTCACTGCCAGATGGAGGGACAGGACGCCGTCCAGCCCCCGCGGCCCCCACCCCGAAAAAGGCCGTTAGGTTGGCCTCCAACGGCGGCACCGGAGGGAACCCCTTGTCTGTGAAGCCCTCCACCTTCGTGATGGAGGCATAGGTAGCTACCGGAGCCCTCAAGGACTTCGGATCGGCCCCCGCCCCCTCCTGATAGGGGATCAAAGCCGGGAACCGCGGCCACACCGGCTAACAGGCCGGAGCAGGGGAAACTCCCCCGCCATCTCATCCACTGGCTCGGCCTCGCGGGCCACCGGCACCGTGGGACCCCTCCGGGCTGCCGCCGTCCGGATAATCCCCGGCAACTCCCGGAGCAGACTGCCCACAAGCGGCGGAGGGTGGGAGTCGACCGCAGCCTGATCCCCAGGGGAGCCTGGGTGATCAGCTGCGGTCTCGGCATCAGCCCCCACCTCCAGCTCTCCCGGCAGGGAGAGGGGAGGGATGGGAGACCCCGATGCAGACCCATGGATTGAGTACGCCGAATCCTCGGAGTCCTCCCCAGGGTCCAGCATATCCATCGCCCTGTCAACCGAATACTCCCCCACCTGCCACACCGGCTCCGCGGCCACAGCGAAGGCGTCCGCCCTCCGCTGCCGCTCCTCACGGGGAAGGCGCGAACAGGAGCCGCACGTTGCCCGTGAAGTTAGAGCCAGGCTGGCGTGCTCCGGCCCAAGGCAGGACTCACAGAGGTGGTGGGGGTCGTCGGGCATGATGTACCCAGTCTGACACTCGGGACAAACGCGGATGGATGACATGCTTTGCTTACGGTCGTGCTTGTGCATACTCTCTCTAACAACTGCTCGCTATCGCTGAAGAAAAGAGGGAACAGAGCACACGGTCTCAGGTGGTTATATACCGGGGGTGGACCGTGGGCGGGGGCCCACCTCGTGGGTGGGCGTGGACTACAACTCTTTCAGTGCTGCGCGGTTAGTTGAGGGATAAACCCAATAGCGATAGCCTTAGAGGGCGAAGCCTATACGGAATAGAACTCAACATGAAACACTGGCCCTTTCCGAATAGCCACAGTGCAGTATGCAGTGCAGACTTTTCAGTAGGGAGTTTCAGTAGACTGAACCCTCGTGGTCATTCAGTGGGCATTTTTTGTGTCCACCTCAGTATACTGAACATTTCAGTATGGATACTAACTTCCGGGTTTTATGCAGTATGGATCGGATGCATACTTTCAGGAAATGAATTGTATTGTACCACCCACAATGCTGTGCGAAATTATGTAAAACGTCACTTCACGTTCGCCTCCAAATCAAAACAAACGAGCATGGATTTGGCCGGTTCACGCAACGCGCCATTCAAATGTGAAGTTGTTAAATTGTTTACATGCAATGTGACGTTTTCTATTATTTACTGAGCCATCGTGCATATCACTTAAAGTCTCTGCTTGGAGTTATTGGAAGCTCAAGAATGTTTACTTATCATTATGTATGGATGTTGAAAATCAAGTGCTTCTGCTGTACAGGGACAGATGAATATATGCGGCAGCTGATCCTGTGGAGAGCGCGGAACATCAATCTTTTCACCGGACAGCGGAATGCTGCCCTTAAGGGTCTCGAGTTAGTTATAAGTTATAACATTTCAATCTGTAGATTTCTTGGATAGGAGCTGTCATGAGCTACTACAGGCTATATGGGCTAACAATCTATTAACATATACTCTTTTGCCTTAAAAGTCGATATCAGTGCTATGTCATGTGATAATCTAACTCCAAGATCTGCTTAAAGGTGATATGAGCCTGGTTATAACCCATCACACTACACTTGTCATCAGAGCATGAGCAAAAGACATGGGGTTGGAGGGTGTAGTCCCCATCTTCGCCCTCAAGAAGAGGTGGGAGAATTTGAAACAGAAATACAAAGTATGTAACTCGTACAACTTGCACATTACATGATCAAGACTGACATGCCATTTAATTGACCATTTATGCTACTGGTCCAGGAGGCTAGCCACATAATTACCCCGCTGGCCCTGGCATCTTCATCCTCCCAGGGAGTAGCTGTCATGTCCTTTCCCTCGCAAGAGCGAGCAGCTGCCTCTGCCTACACCTTTGCCTCCACCTCTGCCTCCACCTCCGCCTCTGCCACCACCTACACCTCTGCCTCCACATCTGCCTCCACCTCTGCCTCCACGTCTGCCTCCACCTCTGCTTCCTCTCCTGCCACTGGCTCTCCTCCCAGACCCAGCCCCTCCTCTCTTTCCACTTTCTCCGACTCCTACACCTCCTCTCCACCTGCCAAAAGACGGAGACGGCCACCACCGTGGATAAAACTCTTTGAACAGATGGAGAGGAAAGACGAGGAAAGAGAGAGGGAAGCCAAGGAGAGAGAGGAGAGGCTGGTGAGGGAGATGATGGAAAGGGAGGAGCGATTAGAGAGGGAGAGGAGAGAGGAGCAGGTGAGGAGGGATAGGGAGACCAGGGAGAGGGATGAGCGGTTTGCTCAAGAGGCGGCTGCCCGAGAGGAGCGATTTTTGAATATTCTGTTTAAATTTTTGAAATGAAGTTTATGTTGGCCAGTTTGTTTTATTTATTTGTCCATTTAAACCCACTTTGTGTTATTTATTCATCCAGTGAAACTGAAGAATTTATTTTGTCATTTGTGAAATAAATTATTTATTTTGTACATATTGTATTTGTCTGCTTTCTTTTTCTGCATTGCACATTGTAAATAACTTAATAATGAATGATATTTCACAAATGTAGGACATGCCAGTATTAGACTTGATGGTGAATCTCATTCTTTTTTTTTGCTGGTGCCTTCATCCATTTTACAGTAATGAAAGCAAAGTGTGTCAATTCATCTGCTACATTCATTACGATTCATTACAATATACTGTACTTTATTAAATTCTTCTTGGATTCTTAGCATGACATTTCTAAACCATGGTTGAACACTGTTTCTGGACTAGTTATATTATTTGGGAGATGTAAGGACCCTTTAAATCATTTTGTAAACTCTAGTTGGCACTTCCCCCCCACAAAATATTCATGTAGTAACACCTCTTGCATAGCACATGACAATTTCAGCTTTCAAAGGATTTCTGTAGAGTTAAGCAAATCACCAATGTTCTTAATACAGAATTCCTGCTGCCCAACAACCCAATCAGCATAAGTATAGATTAAATCTCTAAACAAATGTCAATCTTTTGTTCTTGTGATTGAGGTAAAGGTAAGTGGAATACAAACTCCATGTGTTAAATGTCATCCTTGTGAAGGAGGTAGATGAGAATTGTAAATTCGGTTACACAGAATACACACAATGACCGTAAATTTTAAATGATAAACAGCATACTTATACAAAGTTAAATATAAACACTCCATTCAAGCATTTTTCTAAAAAAAAATATTTATTGGCTCACCCAGCCATGTTTTTTTTTTGTTTACATTCAATGTTAATTGTGTTGGATCATTAGCTTCCCTGTTGACAGGTACTGACAGGAGGCGCGACAAAAACGCTGATCCAGGGCCTCCCAAAAAAAAAAAAAAAAGTGAACACAAATAAAATGAAAATGCTGTGACAGTGGTAAGTGGAGGGTGAATAGTGCATTGTGTAAATGTGTGAGGTGTAATGATGTGTTTAGTGACAAACAATGTGCATGTGAGGTTCAGGTGACATGGAGGTGCTCTTCAAGTGGTGTAATCGTGATCACACAGTGCAGGAACACAAACTACAGGTGCTGAGACTGCCGCTGCCAACCGATCCCGAAGGCCATCAGCCACCTGAGGATTACCAGGAGCATCAGGGTCAACCTCATCTGGGTCCTGATCATCAGGGTCAGCCTCATCCAGGTCCTCATCCTGATCATCAGCTGGGGCTTCCAGGTCCTCTGTACCCAGGCACAGGTTGTGCAGAACAGCACAGCAGGTTATCACCTCCACAGCAAATGGAATTCTCACTTCCATCGCCTTGAGGTAGATGGTCCGCCACCTAGTCTTCATCTGCCCAAAGACCTGCTCTATAACTACCCTGGCTCTGGAGAGCTTGGCATTGAACCTGCGGTGTACAGGGCTCTGCACTGGCTCACGATAGGGTGTGATGAGGGTGATGGGGTCTTGGATGCAGGGGTATCCACCGTCTCCAGTGAGGAACCATGCCTGTACAAGCTTATGAACATACACATCAGAGTGCCTGAGGACACGTGCATCATGGACTGATCCCGGGTAGCCCACAAAGACATCTAGGAACTTCCCCTTGTGGTCACAGATGGCCTGGAACTGGATCGAGTGGAACAACTTGCGGTTAAAGTAGGCCTGCTCGTGTGCTGCTGGTGCAACCACTCTCACATGGCAGCCATCAATGCTGCCAGCCACACGATTAAACACTGCCGACTCTACCACGTGAGCAAAACCAGCACCAACTCTGTCCAACTCTGCACCAGTGGGGAAACGGATCACCCTTTTCACGATGCCCAGGATCCTCCTGCTGGCCCTGTGCACCAAGTCACATACTGTTTGCTTAGGCCTCTGCCACGACACGGTAAGATGTGGCACTAGCCAGCCAGTAGAGGAACACCAGCATCTCCACTTCTCTGCCCCAGCCGTGGGTAGAATGGTCCTCCTCCAATGTAGCCATGACCAAATTCAAGGCACCCCTGCTCAGGCGGAAATGTGGCTTTGTATCCTCGCCTCCAAAGTACAACCTCAGGAGTGGTACCTGGAGGTTGATTTGGCAGTATAGGCCTCTGCCTCCCCTGGTGTTCTGTAGGGAAAAGAAGGTTCTGAGTTAGAATCTGTCTAGTAATTCAGTTTACAATAGGTTAAGTTCATGCAAGTATGTCATATCAACGGCAAAACCAAATGACTGAAGACATTACATACAGTTCTTTTTAGCTGGACTCACTGAGACAATAATAATTGCACATTACGTTATTTTAAATTATTTGTCAATTTCAAACAATGAATGAGTAACAGTTGTTCCCAATGCCACACAGTTTTAGTTTATTTGGTGTATGACATGAAAATGTGACATGAAAATGTCATACACAAGATAAACACTACATCAGAATCAGAATCATGTTTATTGCCAAGTACAAATACACATACAAGGAATTTGTCTTGGTGTATTGGTTCAAAAACCGTTAACAGGGAAATACAGCCAAAAAAGCAAGAACTTAAATAAAATAAAATATAAGAAATTTACCAATATCAACAATAGAATTTAAAAAATGTCAAAAATAAAGAATAATAAAAAATAACAAAATCTACAAGCTGCAATGGAGTGCATGTGAGAAAAAAGAATGTAAAGTCCAGTGAGCGTTAATGTAACTCATAAAAACAGTTTCAGCCTTCACATTACTGTGATGTTTTCTGACTGTGGGGCTGATGAGAGTCTGTGTTATGTGGGAGGAGGGGGGGAGTGCAGGGACATTGTTCATGAGGCTGACAGCAGAGGGGAAGAAACTGTTCTTGTGGCGAGAGGTTTTGGTCCTGATTGGTTTTGGTTTCTTCTGATATGACTATAACTGCATTATGGTTAATAATACGATAACGAACTTTAGTCAGCTGACGATATCGCTAACCTTGCCCTGCTTCAGAGTTTTACGTGTGGTTAGCTTCATGATACTTTATTTATATTCATTCTTATATGAACTCATTGTATTCCAACTTCATACAGTGACCAAAGCGCCAATTCAATAACCAACCTGACTTTTAACTACTGCCTGTAAAATAACATAAACTCACCTCTTCCATCAAGGCCTTGCTCGCCTACTTCTCGCTAGCATCAACTCCATAACAACACGCTGCGGCGTCATGGGGTGCTTCTCACTTCCCTTAATTGCATCGAGTGTCCTCCAAGTTGCCTCCTCCACTTGCGTCTTAGTCCCTCCCACCAGAGATGCATGGAGGAAACGAAGCAGAGGAGAGAGGAACAAGGAGATCTGTTTGAAGAGACATGAGACGTCCTTTCCTCTACAGCGTCACGTGAAGCGACGTCTGTTTGTGATGATGACATCAGCTGATCACGTTCAGCTGTCAGTCGGCTTTAACAGCTGTTTATGTCCGCACAAACACACACTGTATTATTTCTAATGAAATACACACAGTAACAGTGTTCAGTCTGTGTACTTTACCACATGAAGAACAACCTGCAGTCTGATAATAACCAAAAGGACAATTTCTACTGACAAAAAGATTTCATACTGAATTGTTAAATTCATTAATTGTATTAGTTTGGACTTATAATTCAACAATGAAGTGTGTATTTTATAAACAGATATTTATGTGAGAATGATTGATGAGGTTGTAAATGATAGAAACTTTGTGAAGGTAAATAAGTGTGAATGTAAAACGTGTTTGTGACTGACAGACTCCCTCTGCATCAGACTGTCATTCTCATCATCATCACACATTCAAACAGTCTGAGGGATCATGAACATGAAGGAATCATTTCTGAACACTTCATATTAACACACTGTTTGTTTGACAGTGAAAACTCATCAAATGTGGGGAGTGATGGGCCTACACTCTGATTGATTTATAGAACTGATGCTTCATATTTGGTTGTTAATCTTCATGTCAGACACTTTTTAATCCCAGCTCATCACAGACTCTTAACAAACTGACACATGATCTGTTTAAATGTCCGTCGCTCCGTTTAGCGTCTTTTTAATGTCCGTCTTTTCTCCGGTATTAAACTCCCCTCATGTTGATAAGTTTCATTGAAGTCTGATCCGCTGCAGTGTCCAATCAATGAGTGATATTCGATAAGGGGGCGTGTCTGTCAGTAAAAAGACTTCCGTAAAGCCAGCTCTCGTGTCTCCTCGGCCATCGCTCCTCAGATCTCCCTCCTCTCTCCTCGATCCTCTCTCCTCCTTTCAGTGTAAGAGCTTTGGGACGATCCTTAACATGGCGGGTCTAAAACTACTTCCGGTTCGGCCGAGGAGCGAGGACCGAGGAGATAGCAAATAAGAGAACTGAGAAGTACCCATGGTGAATGCAACTCAGAATTCGGATGTTGACAGTTGGCTTTTATTCTGTCAACCATAGGACCATTCATGATTTGGCCAGAGGGCTGGTTAGCGCCCTCATCTGAGTTGGAGTGTCAATAACATGAGGCGGGCTAATGACGTCACTTCGATACTGAATTAATCAAACGAAGTAGGAACAAATATCTGCCTACTGAATAGTAGGTACTAACAGCACGGATAGTAGGTACTGTCTACTGCAAACTGCCTACTGACAGATTGGGTAGGCACTTTGCAATTCGGATGCACCCACTGGCCCTTTCCGAATAGCCACAGTTCAGTATGCAGTGCGTACTTTTCAGTAGGGAGTTTCAGTGGACTGAACCCTCGTGGTCATTCAGTTGGCATTTTTTGGGTCCACCTCAGTATACTGAACATTTCAGTATGGATACTAACTTCCGGGTTTTATGCAGTATGGATCTGATGCATACTTTCAGGAAATAAATTGTATTTTACCACCCACAATGCTGTTCGAAATTAAACGTAAAACATCACTTCACGTGCGCCTCCAGATCAAAACAAACGAGCATGGATTAATTTAATCAATTTTTAATCTAGAATTAAAGTCCTTTCTAAAATCGCTCCTTTTAATTAACAACACAAATGTAACAAATGTCTGCATTATTATAAAACCTTTCCGCCTCTATTTAAATAATGATTTCCATATTTATGTACGCATCTTTATTGCTTTATTTTACTTTATATTCTGTATATTACTTTCTTTCCTGTATGTACTGTATGTTATTGTATTATTTAATCTGTTTTTTACTTGATTTACATTGTGATTTTGTTTTTGTTTACCTGACTGTATATGTGCGTTACTCTTCTTGAATAAAGCTAAACAAACAAGAAAAAAAAACGAGGATGGAGGCGGCCGGTTCCGGTAACGCAAATGACGCCACTTCCATACTGCATGAATCAAACAAAGTAGGAACAAATATCTGCCTACTGTGCGTGTCTACTGAATATTAGGTACTAACAGTACAAAGCACGGATAGTAGGTACTGTCTACTGTCTACTGACAGATTGTGTAGGCACTGTGTGAAATTTAATGTAAAACGTCACTTCACATGCGCCTCAAAATCATAACAAACGAGGATGAATAAAACAAAACAAAAAAAGAGGATGGTTGCGGCCGGTTCGGGTAACGCACCTTTCAAATGTTAAGTTGTTAAATTGTTTACATGCAATGTGAAGTTTTGTATTATTTACTGAGCCATCATATCACATCTGAGTTGGAGTGTCAATAACATGAGGCGGGCTAAAGACGCCACTTCCACACTGAATGAGTCAGACGAAGTAGGAACAAATATTGGCCAACTGTGCGAGCCTACTGAACAGTAGGTCCGAACAGTATACAGCACGAATAGAAGGGACTGTCTACTGTCAGATTGTGTAGGCACAATTCGGAAGCACCAACAGCTTCCTAAGTACTCAAGGCGCATTCACACATACACTACGCCGTAGTTAACCGCCACTCTAGTCAATCATTGTGTTCACACAGCGGGCGCTGCGGTCCGTCTCCGGAGCGTGCCACCAGCGCCACGTCACTCTGCTCCGTTTCAAATACGCTGCAGGTCTATTTTCGACGGAGTACGCTGTAGACACGCATCAAGCTAGACAGAATATCACAACCCGGACAGGAAGTCAGACAAGGAAACTCACAGAGCATCCGGTCAATTTCAAAATAAAACACAATATACGGACACGCAATCATATTTTTCATCACTTTATCAACGTAACATCAAAACAGGCACCAAACGAACAATAAATCATCCTCAGAAAGACAAAGAGACATGTTGTCTGCACGTTTTTCTTTTTATTCCCGCGTGATCTTGTAGTTCTCCCGTGATGTGTGTACAGCTGATCATGAGTGCGCTTCGCTGCGCTGACGTTCCAGAAACGGATCCAGTGTAAATGGGCGCGCGCCGTCCGACGGAACAAAACCGTATCGCAGACGGACCGCCGCGCGCATGGAGTATGTGTGAATGCGCCTTAAGAGTTGCTCCTAGTGACAAAATTCTTAGAATCAGGACATTTTCTAAGAATTTCCCCTCAAAGTTCAGACTAGATCCTTGTAAAGATGAAAGTTATTCACAAAGCGTCTTAGCCCTTAAGAGAGCTCCTAAGGTGTAAAACTGTTAGGAGTAGTGAGGAGGACTTCTAACAGGCTTAAGAGTTTCTCAAGCTGAGGAGAAAATAGAGAAATGTTTATCAAACACTACATGAAGAGTATTTTTGAAACATAGTTGGGCCAACCAGACAAAAAATTATTTGTGCAGACATTTCAATCCATCTTTGACTTTTTTCAGTGCAAAGTGAGACATGCATGTTGAGTTTCTCTACATGTGGTTACCACCACAGGTGCATCCAATCACTGATTAAGCGTCTCCACATGCTGATATAACTCACTGCATGTGAAGAAGCTAATGCACAAGTGGGCATGTGATTTCAAACATTTTGTAGGCTATATACGTTAAAAATACGTCACTCAACACAACATTACACCTGACACATTCACACAATGCACTATTCACCCTCCACTTATCACTGTCAGTGCATTTTCATTTTATTTGTGTGTTTTTTTTGGGGGGGAGGCCCTGGATCTGGTTCTCATCGTGCCTCCTGGCGGTACCTGTCACAGGGAAGCTAATGAACCAACACATTTAAGATTGTATGTAAACAAAACATGACTGGGTAATACTAAAGACTAAAACATTGCACAAATGGAGTGTTTATATTTAGCTTTGTATAAGTGTGCTGTTAATCATTTAAAGTTTATTGTCATTGTGTATTTTCAGTGTAACCTCATTTACAATTCTCATCTACCTCCTTCACAAGGATGACATTTAACACGTGGAGTTTGTATTCCACTTACCTTTACCTCAACCACAAGGACAATGGATTGACTTTTTAGAGATAAAATCTATACTTATGCTGTTTGGGTTGTTGGGCAGCAGGAATTCTGTATTAAGAACATTAGTGATTTGCTTAACTCTACAGAAATCCTTTGAAAGCTCAACTTTTCATGTGCTATGCAAGACGTGTTACTTCCTACATGAAGATGTTGTGGGGTGAAAGCCAACTTGAGTTTCCAAAATGATTTAAAGGGTCCTGACATATCTCCTAATTGATATAATAACTAGTCCAGAAACAGTGTTCTACCATTGTTCAGAAATGTCATGCTAAGAATGAATGTAGCAGATGAATTGACACACTTGCTTTCATTACTGTAAATGGATGAAGGCACCAGCAAAAAAAAAGAATGAGATTCACCATCAAGGCGTATACTGGCATGTTCTACATTTGTACAATATCTTTCATTATTGGAGATGTTATTTACAATGTACAATGCAGACAAAGAAAGCACACAAATACAATGTGTACAAAATAATTTATTTAAGAAATAACACACAAATAAATTAAGCAAACAAACTGGCCAACATAAACATCATTTCAAAGATCTTGGCAAAATATTCAAGAACCGCTTCTCTTAGGCAGCCGCCTTCCGAGCAAACCTCTCATCCCTCTCCCTGGTCTCCCTATCCCTCCTTGCCTGCTCCTCTCTCCTCTCCCTTTCCCTCATCTCACTCACCAGTGTCTCCTCTCTCCTTTGCTCTCCTTTTCCTTGTCCTTCCTCTCCATCTGCTCAAAAAGTCTCATCCATGGTGATGGTCTAGTGCGTCTTTTGGCAGGTGGAGAGGAGGTGGAGGAGTCGGAGAAGGTGGAAAGAGAAGAGGTGCTGGGTCTGGGAGGAGAGCCAGTGGCAGGAGAGGAAGCAGAGGTGTAGGTGGAGGTAGAGATGGAAGCGGAAGTGGAGGCAGAGGTGTAGGTGTAGGTGGAGGCAGAGGCAGCTGCTCGCTCTTGCAGGGAAAGGACATGACAGCTGCTCCCTGGGAGGATGAAGATCCCAGGGCCAGCGGGGTAATAGACTGGCACAGGAATGAGTCCTAAAACCCGGAAGTGAGTTAGCATTTTAGCGCCATGGGTTCCTAACTCTAAAAGTCAATGGGGATTTTGAATGGGTTTGTGGTTAGACGCCTGAAATAAGGTCTGTGGTTAACACAAGCTTAAGAGATGTTGGGCGTTTTGTTAGACGAGATAAACTACGTTAGATAAGACCCCAACTTGTGAATTTTAAAGTTTTTACGCGTACTAAAAACGGCGGTTGCTAACAAGTGGCTAAATGAGACTACAGTGGTTGTCGGGGACATTAAACGTCATCATGCCGGGAACTCTCTCACTAGTCCGCCTTACAGCATCTAGTCTTGTTTTTCAGTGCTCTTGCAAATATTAGGTTAATAAACAACTTATTAAGCTACGGTTTCACTAGCTTGTCAAAACCGCTGATTAGATCGGTGAAGTATAACGATAGTGACGTTAAAATCAACCGACCGTGGTGTAGTTCGCTTGTAGCATAACGTTAGCTTTTTACTTCTCTCGGCTGCATTAACGCTTCAAACTTCACAAAAGTGGTGTTCATTTGTAAAGATTATCCTGCTGAACAAAACGCCTATGCATCAGAAACGTGTGTTAGCCACAGAGCTTATTATCTGCAATCATCCAAAATCCAATGCAAAAATCCCATAGGCGAATTATCATTGGAACCCATGGCGATGCTACTTCCGGGTTGGCCTACAAAAATACGTCATCACTTTTCCAGTCTATTATGTGGCTAGCCCCAAGCACCTCATCCATGAAACTATACCACTTCCAGGAAGCAGCTGTCATCTCCCCTCCCTCTGTACTAACCCCTGTTTTGGGGGTTTTCAGCTCCTGAGGAAACGTGACAAAACCACAAAATTGTAGTGAACAATATCCATTCCAAAACAAAACCACCTGTTTCCATTGTAATGTTAAGCAATATGAGGTGTATTTTTATTATGTTCAGTTCAAATTCTATTGACATATTGAAGATCTTAATGTTGCATAGTGTGACATTTGTGTATTGCTTTTGAATCCTGCACAGGAATCCTGTGTGCAGCACCAATTTCCACATTTGGCATGTCAGTCTTGATCATGTAATGTGCAAGTTGTATGAGTTACATACTTTGTATTTCTGTTTCAAATTCTCCCACCTCTTCTTGAGGGCGAGGATGGGGACTACACCCTCCAACCCCATGTCTTTTGCACATGCTCTGATGACAAGTGTAATGTAATGTAACCAGGCTCATATCACCTTTAAGCAGATCTTGGAGTTAGATCATCACATGACATAGCACTGATATCGACTTTTAAGGCAAAAGAGTATATGTTAATAGATTGTAAGCCCATATAGCCTGTAGTAGCTCATGACAGCTCCTATCCATGACATCTACAGATGGAAATGTTATAATTTACTCGAGACCCTTAAGGGCAGCATTCCGCTGTCCGGTGAAAAGATTGATGTTCCGCGCTCTCCACAGGATCAGCTGCCGCGTATAGTCATCTGTCCCTGTACAGCAAAAGCACTTGATTTTCAACATCCATACAATAATGATGGGTAAACATTCTTGAGCTTCCATTAACTCCAAGCAGAGACTTTAAGTGATATGCACGATGGCTCAGTAAATAATAGAAAACGTCACATTGCATGTAAACAATTTAACAACTTCACATTTGAATGGCGCGTTGCGTGAACCGGCCGAATCCATCCTTGTTTGTTTTGATTTGGAGGCGCACGTGAAGTGACGTTTTACAACAGAATCAGCTATACTGACACGGACAATCTCAGGTAAAGGGAGATGCACATTATATACATCATTTATAGACCAGGGCTCAACATTAACTTTGTTGCTTACCACTGTGACTAGTGGTTTTTTAAAGTTACCAGCCACTAACTACAACTTTGTTCTTGGGAAATTACAATTAAATAATAATTAAATTTGATTATGAAATGCTTAAATTTACTAGAACTAAATTCAAAACACTTCTAAATGTAAATGCCCAATGTACGCACCCAAATCTAACAAAACTACATCAAATGTCTAACACTTCAGGTCATTATCAAATACTTGGCTCAGATAAGGTTGTGTGTAAAACTCTTTTTTTATGAAAATTTGCAGTGTGTTAAAATAAAGACATAATACGATAGATATTGCATATATTAAAAGTGTTTCAGAAGTGTAGAAGTTTGATTGAGAAGACAAAAACTTAACTTAAAAAAACACTGTAATACAGTAGAGTATAAAATATATCTGCACTAGAAACAAAGTTGAACTCGTTATTTTTGTCCAATCAATTCAATTTCATAAAACTCTGTCTTGACATTTACATTTTACATGCGTTTGTGTGAAATGTGAATGTGTCAGGATTTCTAAAACAAAATGTAGAGGACAACCAAATTATTAATTAAACAAAAAGGCAAAACAACAGAAATCTTTATAAGTCCTGGGCCCTCATTTATCAACAGTGCATAGAAAATGTTTGACTGTCTTACGAATGAAATCTAGAATCTGCACAAGTACAAAATATTTGTATTTATCAAACATGGGCACACCAGGTATGGGCACACCAGGCGTACGCACAGCCGTAGGTAATCAGTGTTGATGAATCCCACATGTGCTTAACCCGCAGGCTTGTGCATGTTTGAGTCGTTGCCTCCAATTAACCGTATAAGGTAACAACACATCCCTTTATCTCACTGAAAAATGGCAAAAAAGAGCAAAGAGAAGAAGTTTTGCATGATCTGAAATTGAGGGACTGGTAAATGCGGTTCAATCCAACCAAAATATTGTTTGGGTCACTTAGTGTGGGAGTGACTAATTAAAGACAAAATGCTGCATGGGAGAAAGTGACGGGAGCTGTGAATGCTGTTGGCTCAGAGGAGAGAACACTTCCAGAAATAAAAAAACAAGTGGTTTGATATTAAGCTCTGTGCAAAGAAACACACTGGACACCCATATTGCAGCATCATGGTGGAAACGTATCCCTCTGGAATAATTGACCAAGGGGACAATGGGCCTCATTCACTAACAGTGCGTACGCACAAATATGTGCTTAAACCGTGCGTACGAACGTTTGAAGAACAAACCTGTGATTCATCAATATATTCTTGCTTGAATTTGTTCTCCTCTGCAAACACAATTTAGAACCTCCTGAGACCATGCGTACGCACAAATGATTGACCAGGTTTCTCAGAAAATGTTAACATACACTCTTAACTAAATGCATGACACATTAAAAATACATTCAGTAAAAATAATATATATATAAATGTATTTTTTATTTTTGAAAAGACAAGAATTAAACACGTGAATTAACTAATGCATTGACTAAATGTATTAAGTAATCATGAAATGCCTTTTCATCCTTTAATCTAAAATCTTGAATCTAATCGTCGACCTCTCTCACTAATACTGCCATGAAATATCGCATCTGTTACCAAAACCAGCTGATTAATTGGAGCCTATTTAAGAGCATGAAGGGACCATACATGATTGTGATTTACGTCTAAGAAAGTGTAAAGATCCAGCCTTGCTGAAAGATATTGCAGCAGGTGCCTTCAGAAGAGAGCGCATCAGACCGTCAAAACGTGTGACGAGTGACTAATCAGCTGATTCCGGGTGCCAATACACGTACAGAATTGCTGCAACTATGTGGACACACCGCTCTGTTTTACCTTTTGGGGCCGTCTCTTGCAACTTCTACGTGTCTCCACGTCGCCGCTCTCGTCCTGATACACCAATCGGATGTCCTAATATGGGGAGATGGGGGCGTGGTAGTATGCTGATTTCAGGTTGCGGGCACGTGCCTAACGATTTAGAATGATTCTGATTCACTAACATACGCATGGTGGTGAGAACAAAATTGGCTGGTACGCACTTGTCATGAATCTGACGGTGATTTTGCGCATGTACTTATTTTATGCGCAGAGTAAGAACATTTCTACGCACATATTAGTGAATGAGGCCCAATGACACTCAAGCTGGGCACTTCCAACATCCACACTGAATGTTAAAAGGGAAACTTTCATTTTGATGTTAAAGAGGATAATTTTTTAAAGACATTCAAACAGTTTGAGGAGATTTAACTCAATGTGAAAATGCTTGTGGGTACTTCTCACTTCCCTTAAGTGCATCGAGTGTCCTCCAAGTTGCCTCCTCCACTTGCGTCTTAGTCCCTCCCACCAGAGATGCATGGAGAGATGCAAGGAAACGAAGCAGAGGAGAGAGGAACGAGGAAATCGGTTTCAAGAGACATGAGATTTCCTTTCCTCCGCAGCGTCACGTGAGGTGACGTCCGTTTTTGATGACATTTGCGCAGCTGGATCGGCTGCCACAACTCCAAAACATACAAAGAGCGTGAGATGCCGCTGTGCGTCGGGTGATAACATTTATTGGTGATTCTCCCTGCAACTGAAGTGTGGTTGCGTGGAAAAAAAAGACAAAACTGAACTTGTGAAAGCATTTGTTTCTACCAGCTTCTTGTTTACTGAAAAGAAGAGCAGGTTACTAATAGGCTACTAACAAAATGTTCAAAGATCAGATTTTCGCTTTCCCATATCCATTTCACTTAAGAATTGCTGTGAAGAGAGCAGTGTGTGTGTGTCTACTACAATCTATTCACAGTGCTTCAAATAGTATCACCCACTCCAACTTTTTTGCTTCCATACATCTAGCCTCAATAGTGTGTACAGGGTCATGGCTTAATTAATAAATTATTTTGTCACACTTTGCCACGCTCTGCTGAGCCATCTTAATTATTACCTTAAATGAAGGAAAATCAAATAGCCATACCTTATGCTGCCAGTCATTATGAGCAGATTCATTCATAGACAAGAAAATGCATTGTGCTGCTGTTTTTGTTGACTAGTCAAAAGCGTTTGACACTGTCGATCATGGTGTTCTTATTCAAATTCAGTTTTCACTATTCAGTCTGCGTTTCTGTCATTAACAAAAGGCGTTCCACAAGGGTCAGTTCTGGGCCCTATATTATTTATAATCTATATTAACAATGTTGTTTCGTCTATCACAGACTTTAACATTCATCTTTACACGGATGATATTGGTCTGCATTGTTCTGCTGAGTCTGTACAGCTTGCTGTAGAGAAACTGCAATGTGCTTTTAACACTTTGCAGATGGCATTTATCAGCTTAAGACTGATCATAAATGCCAGTAAAACAAAGTACATGATCTTCTCCAAAGCCAGATATATTGTTTTTAACACCCTACAACTATCCACACTCAATGGCAGCAATATTGAAAAGGTCAAAGTATATAAATATCTACTTTGTACTAACATGCATTGCATAGCTGTAGTCCCAGAATATCAATTACACAACTTCAACATGTTGTACACACTGCTCTTTAAAAACAACAATGATCAATACAATTATATTCAATCATTTTTATTGGTTTGGTCCCTCAGAAGATGGACCAAAGCCTCTGACGTCTCCTGCATTTTTCGGAATCGCTCGTCATCCTTTCTAGCCTCCTCTTGCATGAAGAGGAGGAGATCGCGTCTTGTTGTTCTCCGTTTCTTGGGGGGGGTTTCATCCGCCTGTGTGGGGGATCTGCAAGTTGTGCCAGGCTGTGCATCCTCCTCTCCCCCCTCCTCCTCCTCCTCCTCCTCCTCCTCACAAGCCTGGCTACAACTTGCAGATCCAACAGGAGGTGATGAGCCGTCTGCAGAGGCCACAGCAGCCTCAGGCTCATGGCTTCCCCCCACACACGAGTCCATCAGGACAGGCGGCTCAATAAAGGGCCGCCCTCCGATGGCCTCATGCTGCTGTGGCCTCCCCCCTGTCTGTCCCCGTCCCTGTAGGCGGACATCTTAGCTCCTGGAAGACATTAAAGGAGGGCTTTATCAGCAAGATGCACACAAAAATAAAATGAGATACCAAAACATCATGCGTTTCGTGAAACAGCTACCTGCACTTATGTCTAAGGACAAGCACTGAAAGCATACAGAATAGATATCTCACCTTATATTTTCTCCTCATTTTTTGCTCATCTGAGAAGTTGTAATTTGGTCTCCCAGATTGAGCATTCGGATGATTTCCCTGTGGAGAACATAAATTCTGTCAGCCTGAGTCACTCCTTGTTTTGTCAGCCACAATATGAGTGATCTTAGTGATAGGGTATGACTTTATTACAGTTGTGATAGCATGACGCAGGATTGATCACAGGGCATTTGTTTACTTTGGTCAGCATTTTGACATGACTTAACTGATGTGACATTCAACTCACCCCCACGCCTTCTTGGCAGTGTGGCGTTTGCCCGTAAAGAGGTGGTCGTGTGCTTTACGGGTCTTTATCAGTTTCGTGGTTATTTCTTCTGTCCCTGTTAAATGAGACATACATGTATTTGTCACATCATTGGGCACCATGCACGCTATCAAACACTATAGTTTCACACTCGTGACCTGCAAAATATTCCATGAAAGGCTAGTGCTTATGTTGTATAGCGGTGACGCTTCAGTTTTGACATCAGCACCCACACTGTCTCTGCCACGTGTTTACTGTTGTTCCCATCTTTACATCATCCCTGTTTCCAACACACAAGTATGGAGATCAGCATAGCCAGGGGTAAAAAAGCTTGATCACTTTACTCACTATGTAGTGAGCTTACGTAACACAAAAGGATGTTATTGTTAGGTGGGGGTGTTTCTGTATTAAATGTTCAATGGGGAAACAAACTGTGGATTATTCTCTAATTTATGCGGCCGAGGTGAACCAACAGCAGCACAACGCTGACAAACTTTTCATGTTACCAGTGTTGCTCATATTCTATTAGCAGGTACATATTCCTTTCTATTTGGATACACGGCTGGAAAGGTGACATAACCTGACTTGTAAATGTCAGGGCTATACATTTCTTCAGCCTCAGTGACTCATATTTCCTTTTCAGCTCACAACAAACACTTGGCTCCTATCCAAATAAATCTGTGTATAGTCAGAGCTCTGCTTACATTTACACACATTCCTAATTAAAAGTACAAGTTGATAAAAAACCCATTTTGCGTGGGAATGTTCTTACGTAGCCATGCACACTTGTTAAGTTAGGGCCCGGATACCATAGTCTAACAAAAAGAATGGAGTATAATGGAAAAAAAGAGCCATGAGAAAAAATCCACAAAAAACTAGGAAGACCCGTAGCACAGGGGAAGTAGACATATGAACTGACAGAAAGGAGGAAACTCAAGGATGAATCGAACCAGTTGTCACAGAGAAGACACAGGTGAAACTGATGGGTGCAATCAAAGTGGAGGGAAACACACAAGACATCAAACCCCTTACTCAAATCCCGTGCAATGCTTATTGTGTCCAGTCGTCATGGAGGAAACAACCTACAAATGCAGGTTCTGTGCAAGTGCCTGTACAAACACTGCTCAAACTAAGATAGACATTTAATATTGTCATACAGTCATTAACAACTTAAAAGGTACATTGTATTGAGGATCAAATATAGGCCTACCCTTCTTTAGTCTAGAAAACAGTTGAGGTGTTTATTTTATTGTTCAGTGTTTTATATTTACAGGGACTGTTGCAAAAAAGAAATAATTTATTAAGTCAAGAGTCTGGTCTAGATTCCTAAAAGCAGGTGTTATGTATGACTGTTTCAGTGACCATTCAATATAAACTGTATCTGGAAAATTAAATTAAACCAAACTACGACCAAAATTAATTAGAATTAGGCAATATAAGAAAATGAATGATGATCAATTCATTAATGACCTAATCTCAATCAATTGGCATAGGTTCCAATTAATTCCAAATGTACAAGATGCGTGGGACTTTGTATTCAAAATGTATTGAATTCTTTGATAAACATGCTACCATGAAATCTACTAAAGTCAAGGGAGTATATCTTCCATGGATATCCTCTGACCGTGTACATTTATTTAGACAGAGAGATAATGCATGGTCCACGTTTCGCAAAACTAAGAATCCAGCTGACTGGGAAAAATACAGAAAATTGAGAAATATAAGGAAAACTATGACCAGGAATGCCAAATCCAGTTATCATAAAGAGTCTCTTATATAGGACTTCAAAACCCCCAAAAATTCTGGAATAAAATAAAAAAAAATCTAACAATGATATCTGAAAAGGTGTCTCCCAATAAATTAAAAGTTAATAATATACTCCAAGACCCACTTCTTGTCACTCAAGCCTTCAATCAGCATTTCTGCTCTGTTCTGCTGCAAAGCCAACTCCCTCTTTAAATGGTTCAATAAGCAATGTACCACTCATAATTCTCAAAATTTTTCTCCCAAAATTACAACACCTATGGAGGTACAGGATGCAATCATTAATCAAATTTCTGAAACTTGCTTCAGATATTTTAATGTATCCTCTTTGTGACCGCTTTAACATGTCTTTATCTACATGTTAAAGGGATACTTCACCCATTTGCATTAAGCTTTGTATCATTAGAAACCTGGTAGTATTTTTGGATGGTTATGCATCTGGCCCTCATTTTGCGGGAAAGCTCCTTATTTCTTTGCCTGAAAAGGAGCCTCCGATGATGCAAAAATCGTCATTTTGCGTCATCGTAGGCTGTTTTTGTTAGCAGGGGTGAAACTACATTGCTAGTTCCTCATGTTTTCGACCACTGAAGCTACAGACCTATTACAGATCAGTGGGCGGGACCTCACTGCCAGAATCGAAACTTAACGTACGCCATATTGCTAGGAAGCTATGCTAACAGACTCTATGGAGAAAGCTAATAAGAACTGAGAATGGCCAAAAAAGTATGTTTCAACTTCAAACTGATATGGATGAAGGGGATTTTGAAAGTCTTGTCCTCCAATCGGATGTTCGTGGCTCTCTCTACGAGAGGTGGCTTCTGCGGACAGGCAGGTGCCGTGAGATGCTGTGAGATAGCCCGGGCCAACTTGAGCTGGGGCGGACTGGTGGTTTCGGTGCTGTCACTGTTTGCCTATGGACACAGACATATAGTCCGTTTTCTGCCAGGAATTTCCAAGATGCCAATTCCTTCTGAAAAAAATCTCAGAATCAGTTGAGGAAACGGCCGAATGTGTTGTAATAAATGTCCGTAAATAATGCTGCATTCAGGTGCTGCTCGGGTGGTCCAAGTCGTTCTTTCGACTTCAGTGTGTTCAAGACTTCAGACTTCAGTGTTGTAATAATAGCACAAAAAAGTGGATGCTACAACGACGATCAGTGAAAAGCTGTCAAAAGTTATATTTGAGAATTTCAGTCTGGCTTTAGACCAAATTATTCAACAACTACTGCCTTGCTTAAACTCACAAATAATTTTTTTCTGCATCTAATAACAGTGAACTGACAGGCACAATTTTTATTGATCTCACCAAGGCTTTTGATATGGTTGATCATTACTTGCTTTTAGACAAACTATACTCTATTGGTCTGTCATGCAGTGCTCAATTCTGGTTCAGTTCTTAGCTACACTGCAGAAAACAAAGTGTTGCCATACAAGGTTTCAATTCTGAAACACTAATTCAACTATGTGGTGTGCCTCAAGGATCAACTCTTGGTCCTCTTCTTTTTTCTATTTTTGTCTATGACCTCCCCTCAATCTGCTCAGAGTGTTGTGTTCAGCTCTATGCAGACGAGACAGTAATAAACACATCTAAAACTAACGTACTACAAATACAAACAGATCTTCAATCTGACTTCAACACCGTTCAATAATGGCTCACAGCAAATAAATTACTGTTGAATTAAAACAAATCTCACACAATGATCTTTGGAACTCCCCAAAGCATTAAATCTAAATTGAAAGGCCTAAACTGCATTATTACATGTCTCAATGGAAAACTATTGCAGAAAGTTGAATACATCAAATACCTTGGCCTCTTGCTTGACTCTGAACTCGCATTTAAGAAACATATTGATTATATTGTAAAGAAATTGAACTTTGGCATTGGTGTTCTGTACCGTTCCAGAAACTGTTTCCCATTTACTGTAAGGAAAAAACGTGTACAACAACTCATTTGACCGATAATGCTGATGTTGTATATAAGGTTGCCCCCAACACCACTCTTCGTCAACTCAATGTAGTTTACAATAGACTGTGTAGATTTATTCTTGCTTGTCCCTTCACTACTCATCACTGTAACATGTATTTAGAACTCAACTTACCTGCTCCCTCAATAAGAAGACAACGGCATTGGCTACAGTTCATATTCCGGGGTGCAAACTCGTCACCTTTCGGCGAAATTTGCCGTTTTGGATCCAAAATAGGTCATTTGTGTGATTCATGTAGATCTGCAATAACAATATTTTTGTGGGGGCGAGGGGGGGGGGGGGGTAGCTGTAATGAATCTAATTCGCCTTGTGGCAATATGTTTTTTAAGCTTTGTTTGGCCGACTCGCAAGCTTCTATTTTTTTTATGATGCACGAGTTTCTGTTGGCTAAACTCCGCTGCTGCTGGATGACCGAGTCGTGCTGGAACATACTTCACTGGCGGAGCTCACGGTACTCCCGTTCATCTCATCCTCACTCTGACTTCAGCTGCAGCAATACAGACTGTGCAACTCAACCAAGAACATAGCTAGGCAGCATGACGGCTAGCCTGATGCTAACAATCATGCAGCCCAAACTGGAATATCCTCCCTTGTGTTTACAGTTTGATTTAAGAAAATAAAACTCTTCTGTTGGACACTTATTATTTCCTAAAGAGTGAGCTAGCTAAGCACTTTGGTGTTTGAAGAGGCAGTATTTGACATAATCACAAAGTGATCAGCAGCATAACCACTTGGGAACGACAACGTTAGTCGCAATATATGCAGCACATGGCTAATTTACATAACGTTATTTTTCCGTTAAAACATTGCGGAAAGATTCGAAGTCTGACAAGTAAGCCAGTCTTTCTGTTAAACATACTGTCTGATCATATTGACTGTTTGGTAGTCATAGGTAAACTTGTTGACAGAAACGTGTGCTAGCTTGAAGGTAACTTTATACAGCTTTCTGGTTCATTATTATCTCAGGCAACATTAAAGTGACAGCTGGTCAAAGCATTTAATAAGGTAGTCCAGAGGGAATACAACCTTAATGAAAATCAGCAGGAGCAAACATAAGGTTAATATATTGATAGTGTTACATATTTTATGATAGAAGATGCAAACATATTGTCATACTTGATGACTGTATTATTTTGCTCTCTCAGGCTCTTGCCCTGAGATTTACTTGCATAGTGGGCTGCCCATCACATCACCCCTGAGTGGAACATGGTAAGCCCTGTTCTGCAAATTCAACCCAAGAAAGCCTTCATGTTTAAAGCTTCCTCAGATTGGAATAGTTTACCTGTTAATATTCATCTCGCCAACTGTTCAAAAATGCCTTGTATTCTTATTTCAGAACCATTTAGAACAGTCCATAACACTGCTTCATCACCAAAATGTTATTAAGTTTGTGTTTATTTCACTGTCTTTGCTTATAACCTGTGAGTGGACAATCAACTCCATCTTGTGCTCTGCCTTGAGTAGGTTCCCCGGATTTTGTATGCCTTATCATCATTTAATATTAAGGTCTTTTTTTGTGTTTTGTTGTTTTTTTCTTTCTTGTCTTGTCTTGTACATTTCTGTATTCTACGACTCCCTCGAAAACGAGATGACACATCTCAAGGGGTTATTCCTAAAAAAGAATTTCAACAGTCACAAATGGGAAGCTGTTCAGCAAAAAAAGAAATGCAGCCAAAGAAGCGTGGGGGTACGTTTTTAATTTGTCTCCATACTTTTTTTTTTTTTTTATATATACTTTTATTAATCCCCAAGGGGAAATTCTCGTTCACACTCTGTTATTGAGAGACATGCTGGCCTGAATCACACACATGCACAAACACGACCTGTGGACATGCATTAATGGAAAGATGTCGGAGTGCGGTGGCAGCCCCCACAGGAGGCACCCCCTGAGCTGGTGGGGGTTCGGTGCCTTGCTCAAGGGCACCTCGGCAGTGCTCGAGAAGGAGAGAGCGGTTTATCTCAGTCATTGACCGACATATTTCCATTTGTCTCTCCAGGACCTCTTCGGTAAACACCGATCGAGCTTGTTGGCTAGCACGTGAAACTGAGGCTGCGTGCCCTCCGGTAGACTCAGGGCCAGTTTGTGCAGCCGATTACTGTGTAATTTGTTTTTTCATATGGACAGATCACATTTGAATTAAAGGTACAGAAACTTGTCTGGGCCATAAAATACTTACCATTATCAGTCTCAGGTGCAGGTTCGGGTTCATCTGTGTCCCCCCCGCCACATATGCCTGATATCGAGGCTGAGCCGATGAGGGAAGCTACTCGCTTCTCTGTCGGCGTTAATGTCAGGCTTGGGTCCGGCTGGCCTCCTCCAGTCTGCATGCTGCTTCTTTTGAAGGCCGAGACACGTTTTGTGGTTGCAATCTTTAAGTCTGACCACTTTTTTTTAACCTGAATGTAAAGAATTGTGATTAAATTATAGCCTAGAAAAGTTAAATATCACGTATGTGGAAATGAAATATTCAAACCTCAGCTGGAGTTCGGTTGTCCACACCGACACTGTTGACTGAAGCAGTGATTTCTCTCCAGATGTGATTTTTTTTGACTCCCTTTAATCCCACTTCTTAGGCTTCCAAATAAAATCACTTTATTCCTCTCAACCTCTCTCGTGATTGTTTCAATCTCCACCTCTGAAAAGTTTATTTTCTTAGTATTACGCACCTCCATGATGTCTCAACTCTGGGGGCGTGGACAGCGGAACCGTGAATTTATAGGGGCGTGGTATTTAAATGACGATTGTTTTCAGCCGCCACACTTATCAATGGCTTTCGTCCAATCATATGATGACAGTAACCATCACCTTTTGCCCTGCGCTGGAGAGTGGATTTAGTAATGTTCCAAGCCTCGGCCAACATCCTCAGCTGATCTGCCTGTACTCCTCTATGGCTCCCCTCATCCTGCCCATCATCTTCCTTCCCTGCTCGTTTGACTGCTTCTCTCACCCCCAATTATTGAATATAATAAGCCCTTTACCCTATATCTAAACTAATGCATTCGAAGACCAAAACCCTGTGAAGGAGGGGGTGAGCAGTATACACAAGATATGGTCAGGTAAGTTTGACCATCCCTTGTGTATACTTCATATCTCCAAGAATGTTCACATGGCTGTTCTATCCCAATTAGTGACATTACCTGTATTATTTTAAACTATACTTCTGACTATAAACTTAGGCCTAGTCCACACGTATTTTGGAAAACAGGTTTTTCTGTGTGTTTTGGCCTTTTGTACAGTACACATGCAAATAGCGATTGAGGTCACTAAAAACGCACCTTTTGGAAAACTCACACCAGGGTGAAGATTTTCACAAACTCGGTTTAAGGTGTTTATGTGTAGACGGGGAAAACTGAGGTTCGGGCTTGTAATGTCACACTGAGCTGGTTTCTACTCCATTTGACGTCATTGTACGACGCTGTAGCTTTTCTTTACATGAGATTAGTGCAATAGCAGACGTAACCAAACTAGGGCTCCCACTATGTTGACGTGCAGAGGCTCCTGAATGGACATCTTTGTAAAATGAAATGGTCAGATGGTCATCATGTCACTTACCTAGAATTTAAATTCTGCCTGTCACCCTTGTGTAATACAAACATGACAAAATAGCCCTCCTGACACCTCTTATCCGCTCTCCTGTCTTCCTCTGTGCCCAGTATTCCTCTCATATTCCATTCACACCCTGTAGCTCTGATTTTCTCTTTCAATCTCTCTCTCTCTGCTGCATACTTATTACAATGTAATAATATATGTTCTACATTTTCCTTAGTTCTGCATCTTTCATACTCGTCACTGTTCCTTTTCCCCAGCATAAACATTGTGTCATTCAACCCAGTATGACCTACCCTAAGTCTCATTATGATGATTTTCTCCCTTCTATTCCTTTCTTTATAGCTCTTTGTGACAACTGATTGTTGTATTTTGTACAAACCCCTTCTTTTCTGATCATCATCCCACCTTTTCTGCCATATTTCTGTTCCCTTTTTTTTAATCACTGCTTTTCCTTCTCCTTTCCCAAGAGGGATTGGGAATGCAATTTCTTTTTCAGTGCCCGTTTTGCTAGTTTGTCAGCACACTCATTTCCTTTCACTCCCTCATGTGCAGGAACCCAACAAAACTGTACATCTATACCACCCCTGTGAAGTCTTAGCAAAATGTGATGAAGTTCTATGAGTAAATCTTCTCTGTTTGTGTTTAATGACTGTATACTTTCCAAGATAGCTAGAGAGTCTGTGCATACCACCACCCATCTGGCCTGACCTCCTATACCCACTGTGGACTTGCTGCCACTATTTCTGCAGTATATACTGATAGTTGATCTGATAATCTTTTGGAGATATGTATTTCAAATTCAGGTATGTACACAACTATTCCCACACATCCATTCTTATTCTTTGAGCCATTTGTGTAAATTTTGAGGTAATTGAAATAACTGTTCCTCAGGTAAACACTTGTTTTAACGCTCACTTCATTCATTCTCCATTCACTTTTCATTTTTAAGGCAATAATGTCTATCTTTCGCTAAGTGTACAGCCATGGAGGTACACTGGAGTGTGCTGGGTGAACTCCATACGTTTTTGACACATTCATTCCTTGCCCACCCAAACCCACACCTCTGAAACCTGGAATATTCCCAACAACTCTGAGTAGTCTTTGTTGCAGGGTTTTCCTCTTCACTTCCTTCAAGCTTTACCCAATACACAAGCGTGAGTTTTTCTCTCCTTAGCTCAGAGGTGTCTCGTAAGCTTCTATTAAAATTGCATTGATGGGGTTGTCTTAGCTCCTGTGCATACACAAAGTGCTCTACTGTAATCTGTCCACTTTCTGCAATGCTGACTTAGCTGCTGCTCTATATACAGTACATCCATAATCTAGTGTTGATCTCATAAATGCTCTCTATATATCTACTAATGCCTGTTGGTCTGCCCCCCAATCACATCCAGCCACAGCTCAAAGTAAAGTTCTTGTCTTTGCTCCTGCCTCTGTGTGTTTCCCTCCGGTCCTGATTGCCCTGATTGTCCTCACCTGTGTCTTGTTGGTCTCACCTGTGTTTGATTACCCCTGTGTCTATTTAGTCTAGTGGTTCTCAAGTATTTTCTGTCATGCCCCCCCCTAGGGGACAGACAGGGGGTCCCCCCTGCCTCTCACGCCCCGCGCGCCCCACTATTTGAAAAGCACTGATATACAACAACTTCATTCAAAAACTTCTTTGACACACTTTATAAATCGTAATTTATAAACATCATCACAGCACCATAATAATGCTGCAAAACAAACACAATAAATCAAAACATTAAATAATAACTAAACCTTAACTCACAACTCAAACAGCCTACAGAACGAACCCCCCAAAAAACTTGAATTACATGATTGGTCACTGAACTCACGTTACCTCACTTGCCACACCCACAACACCCACTTAAAGGCCTCTGCCATCACAGCATCACTTTCACAAAACGGACCTGTGAGACATTTTTTCAACAAGGACAAATCACTTCTACAACTTAACGCCTTCAACTACTTTACATCCAACAAATGGTAAGTCAATTAATTTACATAAGGTAAATAATACCAACTCAATAATTCTTTACAATTTATTGTAACACATTTCCTGTTGATATATTTTTATTTAGGAAATGGCAAACCAACATGATCACAACCCTTACAATTATGATTGCACAATTGCAACTATGACGGCATATTGTTGCAATCTAAAAGTAAGTTTGTCCTCCATACAATCAAAATTTCAATAACTAATGTTACCTTTTAAAATTATATACATACATATATTAACCTAACATTGATTTCTGTGCCATCTGTATTTCAGTACATAACCAAAGACACCAAGAAGACCCATCAGGACTTTGTACAACACGTACAAGTGAATTTGCACGTTTGCAGCCAAAACCTTCAACAACTACGCAATGACCTAACAACCATGAAAGACTCCTTGAAAATAAACCGAAAAGAAATTAAACAAGTCAACATAATGATAGCACAATTGGACAAAAACACCTCTCTCAACAAACAAACACTAGATAGGACAATTTTATGAAAATGATGTGCTCAAACCTTTCCAGAAAAAAGTAAGTACTTTCTGTCTTTATCCTTTTCAAACCTCATACTTCTCTTCTTAATTTTTATAAAACATTATCAACTAATTCTCTGTTAAATCACAGTTCTCTATACTTAAAAGACAATCCATTGATAATTTGTCATATTATTTTCTTTATTTTCTTCATTTTATCCAAAGTTCAGTTGTTTAGACTAAAGCCAATTAATTGCCTTGTTACTAATATGTACCATCCTTACAGTATCTAAATGTTTGTTATTCATTCACAGATGAAACTGACCAAACATCCCCACAAGAATGCTGCCCACCAGCTGAAACAACAGCTAAACATTAAGAAGACCAAAAAAACATAAAACTAACTTTCATCTTTAAAAATGTATATACTTGAACCTTTTTTTTATTATTGATATTTATTATCTCTTTTTTTTTTATTCCATGTAAATTAACATTAGTACATCATCTACAACATTTGTATACTTTTAATTTTACATTTAACAGACTTATAATGATTGTGTGAATTGTTTCTACGAATGCAAATTGCAAAAATGTAAATAAAAACTCTCCAAATGTTACACATACCAAAAGTAACGTTATTCCTAAATACTTGCACTCATTTACAGGTGACTAATAACACACGTCACATACATCTAGTAATTATATTATTTTATAGTAGGTAAAAGCTAACATCATCCTTAAGTCTGTGTCAGTGTGTGTTTTAAACATGTTTCAAAGGTTTTAAGGTACTTTAGCTATGAGCCTCATGAGTGTAGATTAGCTGCTTGCCACATTTACTGATGAGGAGACTCATGAATTCTCTGTATGTTTTTCCTCTCACCCAACACATGCACTTATACCAGACTACATGTGACATTACAAACAAGTCCTCTAACAGCTGTAAAAGTCAGACAGGAAAGACTTCCGGTTTGGCCATGCAGGGGTAGGACGCGCGACACATTCATTCCTTGCCCACCCAAACCCACACCTCTGAAACCTGGAATATTCCCAACAACTCTGAATAGTCTTTGTTGCAGGGTTTTCCTCTTCACTTCCTTCAAGCTTTACCCAATATACAAGCGTGAGTTTTTCTCTCCTTAGCTCAGAGGTGTCTCGTAAGCTTCTATTAAAATTGCATTGATGGGGATGTCTTAGCTCCTGTGCATACACAAAGTGCTCTACTGTAATCTGTCCACTTTCTGCAATGCTGACTTAGCTGCTGCTCTATATACAGTACATCCATAATCTAGTGTTGATCTCATAAATGCTCTCTATATATCTACTAATGCCTGTTGGTCTGCCCCCCAATCACATCCAGCCACAGCTCAAAGTAAAGTTCTTGTCTTTGCTCCTGCCTCTGTGTGTTTCCCTCCAGTCCTGATTGCCCTGATTGTCCTCACCTGTGTCTTGTTGGTCTCACCTGTGTTTGATTACCCCTGTGTCTATTTAGTCCAGTGGTTCTCAAGTATTTTCTGTCATGCCCCCCCTAGGGGACAGACAGGGGGTCCCCCCTGCCTCTCACGCCCCGCACACCCCACTATTTGAAAAGCACTGATATACAACAACTTCATTCAAAAACTTATTTGACACACTTTATAAATCGTAATTTATAAACATCATCACAGCACCATAATAATGCTGCAAAACAAACACAATAAATCAAAACATTAAATAATAACTAAACCTTAACTCACAACTCAAACAGCCTACAGAACGAACCCCCCAAAAAACTTCAATTACATGATTGGTCACTGAACTCACGTTACCTCACTTGCCACACCCACAACACCCACTTAAAGGCCTCTGCCATCACAGCATCACTGACTACGTTTACATGCACACCATATTCCTGTATTAATCGGAATAATGACAATATTCCGATTGCGTAGGAGTCATGTAAACACCTTATTCCAATTGTCATAACCCGATTAAGCTCATATTCCGATTATTAAAAACCCGAATAAGACCCCTGGCATATGCCTGTATCAACCCGAATATTGGGTCATGTAAACGCGTAAGTCGGAATATGCTCCTGAATATGCTACTTCAAGGATTTTGTTATACAAGTAGCATATATGTCTGTCTGTGAAGGAGCTCAGTGCGCATGTGTGTGGGTGGTGGAGCGAGTGAGGAGAGAGAGAAAACGAGGCGAGTGTGTGTGTTCTGCAGATGTGTGTGAGAGGCGCGTTATGATGCCGGGGACCGGAGCAGAATTAGGCAGAGAAACGTTAAGCTCAATGGTACTGTTATACAAGTTCTGTGTGTGCGAAATAAACGGCTCGACACCTCAAGCTACCAGCCGGACTCTCCGTGTCTGTTTTACAAGTTGCTGCACCCCAGTCAAAGTGACGGGGTTAGCCCCGAAGTTGAGAGATACTTCGGCCCTGGAGCAGACAAAGTCTCCCCTGTGCGCTCTGACCACGGTCGGAACGCCGAAGCAGGACAGGTTAACAATTTGTTTACGCCCCTAGATGACGTCTTGTCATGACGCTACTTCTACTACTACTACGGTTTATTCGGAATATGCTGATTAACATGTAAACAGGAATATTCCAGTAGCTCAGCACTCTGCGGAGCATGTAAACACCTTTTTCGGAATATTGCCATAACCAGAATATGGACCTTAATCGGAATATGGTGTGCATGTAAACGTAGTCACTTTCACAAAACGGACCTGTGAGACATTTTTTCAACAAGGACAAATCACTACTACAACTCAACGCCTTCAACTACTTTACATCCAACAAATGGCAAGTCAATTAATTTACATAAGGTAAATAATACCAACTCAATAATTCTTTACAAATTATTGTAACACATTTCCTGTTGATATATTTTTTTTTAGGAAATGGCAAACCAACATGATCACAACCCTTACAATTATGATTGCACAATTGCAACTATGACGGCATATTGTTGCAATCTAAAAGTAAGTTTGTCCTCCATACAATCAAAATTTCAATAACTAATGTTACCTTTTAAAATTATATACATACATATATTAACCTAACATTGATTTCTGTGCCATCTGTATTTCAGTACATAACCAAAGACACCAAGAAGACCCATCAGGACTTTGTACAACACGTACAAGTGAATTTGCACGTTTGCAGCCAAAACCTTCAACAACTACGCAATGACCTAACAACCATGAAAGACTCCTTGAAAATAAACCGAAAAGAAATTAAACAAGTCAACATAATGATAGCACAATTGGACAAAAAACACCTCTCTCAACAAACAAACACTAGATAGGACAATTCATGAAAATGATGTGCTCAAACCTTTCCAGAAAAAAGTAAGTACTTTCTGTCTTTATCCTTTTCAAACCTCATACTTCTTAATTTTTATAAAACATTATCAACTAATTCTCTGTTAAATCACAGTTCTCTATACTTAAAAGACAATCCATTGATAATTTGTCATATTATTTTCTTTATTTTCTTCATTTTATCCAAAGTTCAGTTGTTTAGACTAAAGCCAATTAATTGCCTTGTTACTAATATGTACCATCCTTACAGTATCTAAATGTTTGTTATTCATTCACAGATGAAACTGACCAAACATCCCCACAAGAATGCTGCCCACCAGCTGAAACAACAGCTAACCATTAAGAAGACCAAAAAAACATAAAACTAACTTTCATCTTTAAAAATGTATATACTTTAACCTTTTTTTTATTATTGATATTTATTATCTCTTTTTTTTTGATTCCATGTAAATTAACATTAGTACATCATCTACAACATTTGTATACTTTTAATTTTACATTTAACAGATTTATAATGATTGTGTGAATTGTTTCTACGAATGCAAATTGCAAAAATGTAAATAACAACTCTCCAAATGTTACACATACCAAATGTAGTGTTATTCCTTAATACTTGCACTCATTTACAGGTGACTAATAACACACGTCACATACATCTAGTAATTATATTATTTTATAGTAGGTAAAAGCTAACATCATCCTTAAGTCTGTGTCAGTGTCATGGTTTTGGTCTTTGGTTTTGTATTTCTGAGTTTAGGTTCATGTTTTAAGTTCTATCCTCGTGGTGCTTGTTTCTCTTGTGTGTGTTTATGTTCTCTAGTTTGGTTTCAGCGTTACCTGTTTTATTTTGTAATTCCTGATCTTGGTGTTTCCCTTGTGTTTCCTAGATTTGTCTTTAGTGTTTCCTGTGTTACTTTGTATCCTTGTGTCCTTCTATGTTCTTGTCTGTATTATGGTTACATTCTTGAGTTCTGTGTGTCTTCAGTGTTTCCTGAGGCCTGTATTACGAAGCGAGATGAACATATCCGGGATATCTTTTGGTGATCTGGCTTCACTAACCCTAACAACCGCAATCAGGATAAGCGATCACACGACGTTGGTTATCAACTCGGTAAGTCGACCCAGGTTTTCCCAATCGATCTATGAGCGCGTGCACATAAAAGGGGCGGTGTTTGCAGCATATTACCAATCTCAAAAATGGATAAAACAAGAGCCGCATATTTCACAGCCGAGGAGCAAACGATCATTCTACAAAAATACGAAGAATTAAAATATAAAATCCAAGCAAAAGGTAACACCACTGCAGCTGCCAAATGCAGGAAGGATTGCTGGCAAAGCATCGCAGATTGTGTAAATGCGTAAGTTTATGAGTGTATAAAATCAATGCCCCATCATTAATGCTCAAGTTCTGACTGTAATAATATTTGATGTATTGTTATTGCGTGAATGCCAATTGTATCCTTATTCATTCAGATGCAACCCCAGCAGTACAAAGCGCACTTGGGAGCAAATAAAAAACAAATACAAGAACATTATCCAAAGTGGTGAGTGGCCTACTTTCATATCGTAACTCTATAACAAATACTATGCTTTAATCACTTTCTGTTGTAGGATGATACCGGTATGCAAAAGCGCAATGAAATGTTTTTTTATCTTGCTTGCAGCCAACAGGAAAAAAACCGAACAGAAGAAGACGGGGGGGGGGGGGCCTCCTCCTCCGGAATACACACCTGCGGAGGAGCTGGCCCTTTCCAATAACGAGGGTCGCCCCTTAATGGACGGGGTGGAAGGGGGGGTCACATCAGACCCTGATGGCAGCAGCTCCAGGCAAGATTTGTTTGTACAGGGTAAGTGTCCATTTGAAACTGCTTTGCTAATAAAACACAATTCTGTAATCTAGTAAAGATTTTGGGAAGAAGTAACATGGATTAACTTTCTCTACAGTTGATGGGGAGACACTGCTGCTTCTGCCACCACCCACTTTCACGCTGTCTCATACAGAGGTAAAGTAGTGAAGCAATCTCTCATATACACTGGTCATCATTGATTTAAAATACCATTTACATGTCTTGTTTTCTCAGGTGGAGGCCCACGATGATGAGACGGTTTCTGTGTGCTCGTTGAGTGGATTGGAGGTAAACATTCATACTTTATTCCTAATTTTATGCAGTGATTCATTTCACTTTTTTTAACACGGATGGTGAGTGTGGATACTTGGCTGTCTTTATTTGAACTCTCATTACTAATAATGGTGGTGGTCTGCACATGGAGAAAATAACAGTGTCAAGTGACTTCTCTCCTAAAATAATGAATTGCTTACATTTGCTATGATGTAAATTTAGCAGGAAGAAGGAAACCTTCCTCCCCATGAGGCTGTGGCCTCAACCTTTAGGCCAAGAGGCTCACAAGTGGTAAAGAATTAACCTTAATCACACAGGCTATCAATTTAATTGCTTCAAGTGAGTCTTGCAAAGGGACAATGCTTAAATGTTAAAGCAACTGTATCATTTCAGGTTGGAGCAGACAATGTGAGGGCTCTATACAAGAGGACCTTGGAGCTGGATATTCAGACAAAACTTTTGGACATCGAACTAAAGAAAATACTAATCAAAAAGGAGAAACTGGAGGTGGAGAAATTAGAGTACGAAAAGAAGGTAAGTCAGCAACTTAATTTATTATCAGGCATGGTGAAACAATTAAACTAAATTATGTTTTTGTTCTTTTTCTGCAGGAACGTGAAAACAAAGCACGATTGCAAAATAAAGACTATTGTAAATGAAAGCAAAAAGCCTGGTTTGTTTTTTATGAAAAAAATTGATGAGTGATGGCCTCTCTGACAGCCCTGCCAGTAGGAAAGTCCAGGGTAATGGGATCCACCACATCAGGGGGTTGAGGGTTTACAGGAGGGGTCCTCTCCCGCCTTGCTGTGGCCACATTGTGGAGCACCACACAGGCTGTGATAATTTTGCAGGCCCGGCCCGGGGCCACTCTGAGGCCACGAAGACAGCTGAAGCGGGCCTTCAGGATGCCAAATGTCATCTCTATCCTGACCCTGGTTCTGGTAAGGGCCACATTGAATGTGGTTTGTGGCCCAGCATTAGGGTCAGGATAGGGGGTCATCAGAAATGGCTGACAGGCATAGCCCCTGTCACCCAGCAGCACTCCACTACACAGCCCTGAGGATAGATTGAATATTGCCATGATCAGTATCACAAAACACATTTTAAAGAACACATAACATAATGTAAAAGTACAGTTGCCTTACCCTGCTCAAGTCTGTGGCACAGCGTAGACTCCCTAAAGATGCGGGAGTCATGGACCGACCCAGGCCACTTGGCATCAATGCTGGTGACCATGCACTGATGGTCACAAGTCATCTGGAAAATCATTTAGAGTTCACAATACAAAAGTGTTAAAATAAATGTATTTCAAAGGACTCCAAGGTGGAGAGAGAGACGGTCAACTGATGACTGTGCTGTGTGAATATTTCCACATGTGCTAACACAATGAATGACCTTTAATTATCCAGACAATGTGTCAGTGTGACCAAACAATGAGTTGCCTTTAGATAGAGCAACAGCACTTAATTTTCTCCAAAGGGACACTTTTGTGTTACAGTGGCTACATGACAAAAAAAGCAATCTTAGAAGAACACACAAATTAGGAGTGTGTGAATGAGCAACAATACCCCATCTAGTACTATACAATCTTTACACAACAATGAATACAACTCTAGTAATAAGCAACATATTGCTATTAATGTGACAATTGAATGTAAACTCTGCATTGGGCGTTTGAAATTGCAAGATTTACCTGAATGTTGAGGCTGTGGAATGATTTGCGATTAACATAATCGCCTTCATTCTCACCCAGATGCGCACTGATGGGAATGTGTGTGCAGTCAATAGCTCCAATCACTCGGGGGAATCCTATGAAGAAAGTCGGCGGCATTTAATATACAACACGTGATAGGGTCTACATTATACATATACGAAGTTCATGTAGGCATATAGGTAATGTAGCCTGTTTTATATTATATTGTATATAACATACCTGCAATTTCATAGAAGCCCTCTTTTATGAATTGCGTTGGCAAGTGGCCAGGGAACACCACAAACGAATCCAGAAGTTGCGTCAGAGCCCCTGCCACCTTATGTATGGCATTGCAAACAGTGTTTTTGCTCATATTCTCTGCATCACCCACAGCATACATAAAAGACCCAGATGCAAAGAAGCGCAAGGCAATGCAAACAGGCTGAGGGACAGTTACTGCTCCGGAGCAGGTTAGGTTTGCAGCATAAGTTACCGTGGTGATAAACCCAGGTAAGAAGTGAACGACCCTCGTAGGACTGAAAACCCAGGGTTAACCCTGAAGTTACCTCGCTAACACCAAATCCTGCTTCGTAGTACAGGCCTCTGATTTACTTTGTAGTTGTCCTCAGTGTGTCTTGTCTTGTGTTCATTCCTGCCTCTGTTTCCCTCCTGTCTGATTGCCCTGATTGTCTTCACCTGTCTAACTAGTCTCTCCTGTGTTGATTACCCCTGTGTCTATTTAGTCTCTGTGTTTCTTCCCCTCTGTGTCGGTTCATTGTTTTGTCAACTGTTGTCGGATGTGTCAGTCAATAATTGTAATTCCACGTGCCTCTCAGTGTGTTGTTCCTTTTTTGGATTTTTTGACTTTTTCACGTAAGCCTTGTTTTGCCTTTTGTTGAATAAATATAGTTTTTTAGTTCTGCAATTGGGTCCTCCTCCTGTGTCCGGCCGTGACAGTCAGTGTGTGTTTTAAACATGTTTCAAAGGTTTTAAGGTACTTTAGCTATGATCCTCATGAGTGTAGATTAGCTGCTTGCCACATTTACTGATGAGGAGACTCATGAATTCTCTGTATGTTTTTCCTCTTACCCAACACATGCACTCAGACTACATGTGACATTACAAACAAGTCCTCTAACAGCTGTAAAAGTCAGACAGGAAAATGCTATAAGTAAAAGTTACATATTTATGTTTAAAAAGTGGACTAGCTGCAAAGTGCAAATTACAAGGGGCAAGGGTCTGACACCACTTGATTGACACTTGAAACCACCTATAGCCACAGTTACTTCTTTGTATGCAAAGCACACAAGCATAATGATGTATTTTACAGTTTTGTGATCACAGATGTGATTCAACCTGCTCTTGCATTTGCTGCATCTTCATAAGAAATCTCCCTACATGCAAGTCCGTGATTAGAGCATTTTAAAACAACATTTCTGTTGTCTACACAGAGCCACCCCAGACACTCTATGTAGTCACTAAGATCATCCAGACCATTGGCAATTATTTCCATGCAACATCCTGCTTCAGCACTTAGTGCCAAGCAGGCAAGTGCAATTGTGTCTGTCATTAATATGATCCCAACCCCAAACATAACAACACTGCAGTCCACATGTTTATAGAAGTATTGAAATGAATGCATTCTACTGTGAACATGTATGTGTAAACACTTGCAACATTAATAAAAACATTGATTCATAAATGTTTTTCACAGAAGGCACATATTGGTGATAAAAATGATCACAATGCAAATGTAATACTGCACCATCATGATCTTTGACAAATCAACTCCTTCAAATGTCAAAACAATTACATCTTCTGACATCCTTTCTGTCTCTGTAAACTCTGTAAGTAACCAACAAAGGCTCCAACAAAGGTTCTGTGATGCCTTTGAGGTGGGAAAGCCAAAACAGACATACAAACAACACACAGATCAATACAACAAGTCTAAGACTTAAAACACATGTAGTCTTTGATTTTTTGATGACAGGGCTAATAATGCTAATAAGCTCATGGAGGAGTGGGGCATCAGAGATAAGGTGAAGTGTCTTGTCACTGATGGCGCATCAAACATGAACGCTTGTGTGAGACAGCTAAATGTGAGGCATGCAGTTTGCATTGCTCACACAATAAACCTTATTGTTCGCAAGTCCTTCGATGATGTGGAAGGACTAAATGAATTAAGGCAGAAATGTAGGAGGTTGGTGACCCTCTTCCGCACAAGCACTACTGCGAAAGGGCGACTGGTCCAAGTGCAGGAGCAGATGGGAAGGCAGCCCTACAAAATGATAATAGAGGTAGACACGCGTTGGAACAGCACATTCCTTATGTTGCAGCGGCTGTATGAGCTAAGAGAGCCAGTGGGGGCAGCCCTGGCCTCACTGAAAACAGACATTACCCCCCTTACAGCAGCTGAGTATGACTCTGTGAACAACACTCTGAGTGTACTCGCCCCATTCCACCAAGCAACAGTTGAGGTTTCTGCTGAGAAGAGGGTATCATCCTCAAAAGTGATACCTCTCATGAAGATGTTGCATCATGCAATAACAAGCAAGATGCACACAATGAATGCATCCACCATTGCGAGGCAGCTGGGGGACAACCTTGTTCGACGTCTGAGGGACCACATGAGTTCTTTGGAGTCAGCAGGTGGCCTGACAATGCTAACTTTATTGGATCCAAGATTTTAAAAATTAGGATTCGAAAATGCAACCAGGAGACAAGAAGCAGTGAACCGGCTGAAAAATGAGTGTGCAAATGTAACAAGGAATGAAGCCTCATCTGCCCCCCCCAGACCAGCTGCAAAACACTCGCGTGGCAATAGTAAGTAACCCCATCTGTATCCTTGATTATGACAGTGGTATTGTGCATGACACCCCAACCCCCTTTTTTGTTATTAGGTGAACTTTGGCGGCTGTTGGATGACGCCATAAACAACAGCGGGAGCAGCTCAAGTGTGGTGGCAGATGCCATGATTGAAGTGGATTGTTACTTGGCAGAGATGAATATTTCAAGGGATGAGGATCCACTCGTATATTGGCATGGACATAAAGCCATGTATCCTCACCTTCACAAACTGGCAGTAACCTGGTTATCCATTGTTTATTGTTTCTGCACACATAAGTAAATCATACATTTCAGCTCAAGTCGTGGTACAATGGCATTGACTGTAATTTAATTTGTCCAGCAGATGGCAGTATTCACTGTTTCATTGAGGCCTCGATGAGTGAACCTTTTGGTGAAGCAATGGGCTGGAAAGCCTCAGTGATTCACGGGGCTTCATTTGCCCATCACTAGCAATAACCAGGAACATACCACAGCGACATACAACAGGAACATCCAACACGACATACGACAACGAAATACGAAAACACGAGGGAAGGAACACTGGGACTAAATAGACACATGGGGTAATCAAACACAGGTGAGACCAACAAGACACAGGTGAGGGCAATCAGAACAGGAGGGAAACACAGAGGAAGGAATGAACACAAGACAAGACACACTGAGGACAACTACAAAGTAAATCGTGAAATAGTGAAGACACACAGAACTCAATTATGTAACCATAATACAGACAAGAACATAGAAGGACACAAGGATACAAAGTAACACAGGAAACACTAAAGAGGAATCTAGGAAACACAAGGGAAACACCAAGATCAGGAATTACAAAATAAAACAGGTAACACTGAGACCAAACTATGAAGCATAAACAACACACACAAATGAAACAAGCAACACTAGGATAGAGATTAAAACATGAAACCTAAACTTTGAAATACAAAACTAAAGACCAAAACCATGACAACAACAAAAAAGTAAACTTTTTGTTGCTATGACATTCAACAATATTATTCTTGTCTTGGCACTAATGTGGGACAACCTGTTCTTTGACAGTACCATTAGATTGCAATACATTAACTTAACATTAAATTAATTTTGTCTACACTGATATGAGTTACTGTGGGCGGCTGTGGCTCAGTTTGTAGAGTCGTCGCCTCTCAACCGGAAGGTCGAGGGTTTGATCACCAGCTGAGCAACATGTCCGATGTGTCCTTGGGCAAGACACTTAACCCCGCATTACTCCCGCTGCTTCGTTGGCGGTGTATGAATGGATTAGTGTTGTACTTACTCTCTGATGTACATTGCTTTGGATAAGAGTGTCTGCCAAGTGAATTGTAAAGAAGAATAAGAATAATCTCCAGATTTTTACAGAATGCATTAGTAAACAAAAAAAAAAGGCGCACCATTTGCTGGTGCATCAACAGTAAAGGATGCCTTTACATGCCTACGCCTCCTGGAAGATCTAATCTGCTAATTTTCCAATCTGGTGGATCAAGGCAACAACTGCTGCTCCCGCAAGATGCTGCTGAGAAACCATTACACACAGTCCCTGTTTCTGCCCGAGAGAAGGAGGATTGTCCCAAAGCCTGCCGCTGTATTTATACCAAGCGGCAGAAAAATGAAAGCCAATTCGGAAGTGCAAAATCCTGCAGTTCCTCGAGTGTCCGCTTGAGGCTGGCTCCAGGAACACCGGAAGTCACATACCAACCACAGCCAAAAAAGCCATATTTACAGTAGAAATTAACATGATTACAGCCTGGTACAAACAATGAAATAGATCTGATTAGTTATTGTCATCATGGGCACACACTGTAAAGGGGGTGATTTTTAAAAAAACGGCTCTGTTTCGTTTTTATGAACACACCATGATTGACAGGCGGCGCGATGTAACGGTTCGTCAAGAGGCTTAAAACCCGCCTCAGCTCCAGAAAGTTAGGTTAAGATAGCATTTCCAGCATGGCGGCTGCTGCGATGAGCCTCTGGAGCCCCTTTCCGTAACAGATGGATGACATAACTCAGGGTTTGTCCAATAATATTTACAGTCTATTACTTATACCCTACACCTTGATGAAGGGTGCTTCTTTCAGCGGCGAGTGTGACTTCTAACGGGGAGCACTCTGTCACAAAGGCGGAGGGTGTAGGGGTTGGTTCAAAAAAGGCCCCATGATCATATCCTACTCATTGTATGCCACAAAGCATTGTGAAAAGTAGTGTACAGCCGATGGTCACTATCAAAGTAATATATCCCATCATGCATTGCGGTTCAAAGATTTTGTACGAGTGGTGAGTGGCGTTTGACTCTCAGACGGACGAGAGGAGCGACCAGCATCAACACAAAGACACGAAAAAGTTCATATTTAGATTATTTTACTATAGCTGTTTTGATAAAGAGTAAAAGGTTGGTCAGCAGAGCATCACATTCAACAACAATGGTCTGTCATTTGAAAGATTAAAAATATAACTGATAAAAACACGTAGATGGTTTTAGGTACCATTTGATTACAGTGAGTGGTTAGCATTTTGTCCAAGGGGTTTACACATGATGATCTCTGAGTTTATAACTATTCTATTTTATTTTACTCATCTTTGTTTATGTAAACTTTTTTATCTTAGTTTGTGCTTAAAGGTCCCACATTATGTAAAATACACTTTATTAAGTTGTTCTAACACTATGTGTCCCTAGCCTGTCTAAAAAAAAGAAAAGAGAAAAGTCCATCCAATCAGTCTTTAGCCTGCTCCACTTTTCAGAAAATGTGTGCTCAAAGAGTCCATTTGAGATTTTCCCTTCATGACATCAACAAAGGGCAGTAACCCCTCCCCCAGGTGGGTGACACTCCCACAGCTAGGTGTTTGTTCAGAGCGGCGTAGTTGAAAACAGATCATTTGCATTTAAAGCTATAACCACAGAAACAGCATGTTCTGAGCATGGCTGGAATAGAGGAGTTTATAGGCATGATCAAAAACAGGATCAAAGTGGATTTTTTGCAACAAACTTTGAGACTAATTTAAACTTGTTGTAAAGAAGTATATGTGACCTTCAAGCTGTCTTTATGATTTAATGTTTTTTATCTTTTTTTTGTTCAATACTTTTGTCACTAATACTCACCAAGTACGACACATACTTAAATGTAAGACAAATTTTGTGAACACAAAAATAAAGTCAAATAATAATACTTTATCTGCCTCCTTTAAGTATTACAGCCATGACATGAACAGCTGTTAAAAAAAAAACATGCAGCATTAAACATGCTCTTAGACTTTTGTGCACATCGGGGTGTGTTTTGATTTGGACATGTTCAAAATTAGTTTGCGTTTTAAGTGACCTAAAACTCAGTTTGCGTGTGTACGAAAGGAAAATGCTACATTTTAAAAAATTACGTGTGGACTAGTCCCAAGTCATCAAAGGAAAATCTGAGTCGAGTCCTCAAGGTTGGGTATAAGCTGGGTTCCACGATGAATCACTTTAGTTAATCACTTTAGCACATTAATGTGTTTATTTAATGATGTTAAAGGTTTCTAAGCTTTATTATTTATCTGTAAGTCTTCATGTTTATGCTGTACCTCAGTCTGAGAGGGTGTAAGGGTGAGCATACTGGTCCCTCACTGAGTGTGGGGAGGTCATCATCTCAGAGCAGTGTCAGGTGTGTGGGAGACTGATTGGCCCTGATTTGGCCCAGTTGGGTTAAGCTCACAGTATATATACGATTGGGTTGCAGCACTCTGTACTGACTGATTGTCTCACCACCAGAGATCGTGAGAGGGTCTCTTTGTGGGTTTGTTTGTCATTAAGAAGTGATGGATTCTGCATAAGCACCACTAAAATATTGTTCTGTAATTAGTAGAGCTGGGCGGATGAAGCCTCATGACACTCTCGGGCTGTCTGTATTGAAAAAGGTTTCAAGCTTTGTGGTTTCATTATCAGGAAGAACAGTGACATCTTGTGGCAGACTGAAATTAAAGCAGCCATTTAAATGTGGGACTGAAGCACAGGCTCCCTGTTGCAATCTTAAAAAATCAGCAGTAATCATTCAAAGCTCTGTGTTAAGCAGATTTATTTAAAAAATCTGTGATTTTTTTTGCTGCAATATGATAAAGTGCTGGTCCATCGGATAAGCCTCAAAGGCATGTGTTCTAACCACTGAGCTACATACTTATGATGTGATTGATGCAGTTTTTGAAATAGGATTTTCTCCAAAGTGCTGGGCGTCAGTCTGCTCCTTTTCTGGCTGACAATTTCGCCAGCCTTGGAGAAAATTCTCTCACATGGCACTGATGATGCTGTTTTTTTTTTATTGTACAATATTAAGATACAGACATTAAGGCACATTTTCCACAATTACATTAAGGATAAGGATAAGGATAAACTTTATTTATCCCCCAATGGGGGAAATTTAGATGTTACAGCAGCTCAAAAACAGGAATATAAACAGCATCAATAGCAAAAAGTTAAGAAACAAACAGCTACGAGCATGTTTACACGAATTAAATAAAGGAAGAAAAAATACAATAGAATTAAATAATACTAGGCATAAACACTATGTACACTTTCACTTGTGGAAAGACAGATCAGATATTGTAAAAAAAAAACACACAGTGTGTAGCATTTATGATATTGATGATTATTATACAGAGTCATGAGGCAGTGATGCTGTTAAACAGTCTTACTGCGGATGGAATAAAGGACCTGCGGTAGCACTCAGTCTTGCAGGGTGGGTGTCTCAGTCTGCTGCTGAAGGAGCTGCTCAGAGCCCCCACAGTGTCATGCAGGGGGTGAGAGTGAATGTCCATAATGGATGTCAGCTTTGCTAGCATCCTCCTCTCACCCACCTCCTCAGCGCTCTCACCCACCTACACAGCGCTGTAGCGCTGAAACAGTATGAAACACAATAAAAAAAACGTACAAACCAAAGAAAGAAACATATTAGAGTCTCAATCTCGTTACATATTCAAATCCAGTAACGCAGCAAGTTTCTGTGCATGTTTTTCTATCATATATTGAAGAGGTTTCAAAAAAAGCTAGAGTTCATTCTTCCATCCATTGATGTGGGGTTTGACCTTTTAAATATTTACATCTATGAATAAAATGTTAACCTAACAAAATCAAATTATTTACCAAGAATTCTAAACTTTTCTCCTGCATCTGATGATGCTGGTAGGCAGAGACATCTTGATGCTAGCTTGAAAAAGGAGGGGAGACAGGTCATATTAACCCAGTACTGCAGAGGGTCCTCGGGCCCCCACTGCTACACTGCATTGTTTTTGTGAGGTTCTGCAGATAAAGTGAATATCTACCTGATTTGTTGCCCTTTCAGGCTTTACCTGTATGTTTTTGTGTGAGAAGACTAGAGCCTGTTTGTGATGCAAAGCTCTGGACAGCCTTTGTCTCATGTTTTTCTCTTTAAACTGGCAGTTCTCTGGCCTGACTCTCTCACACAAAACTGATGCAAATGCAATGCGTGAAGTGCTACCAGACAGCTGCATCTGTACAGCCTTCTAATACAAAAAGATGATGCTTGTGGGTGATTTAACCAGGATAGTTTCTGCTCGGTTCTCCTTGTAATTCTAGATTTTGGGCTGTCATATATGCAGAGCTCATTTGTCTTGTTTCCCAGGTGTGGTTCCTTCAAATACATAAAAAAAGATAATTTAGTCATTATTAAACAAATTATTTGTAAATCTTTTAACTCATATAGTCAATCTAAACAGTAAATTACCTCTGAACTACAAAAGTTGCGCTTGCAGTGGCATTGGTGACTTCACTCTGTGTCTCTACATGTGTGTCCAGCAAAGTCCAGTGGTTAAAATCCTGAGGCTGAGCTGAGGCCCCTGCTGTTTCTGCTGACTCTCATGGAGTTTCCATTGCTGGTGAATGGCTGTCAATGAGAGCAACACACTCTCTGGTGAGCCTCTCTCCTGCCACATGTGAATATGGTTTGCAAAATCCAACTTTTTAAAAATCTTTGGTCCACCAAGGTTGTCATAGAAAGTGACGTTACTTTTTCCAATAACTTAAATTATATTTTAAGGCGAGGTTATATTTTTAGTTGTTTGCCAATTTGGCACCAATGCCATGAGGAATTTGTAAATACTGACCAGCTATAAAATGCTTTAACATTTTAATCAGTGTAATTGCCTGTGATCCTGACTCCCGTTTCTTCTGACTATGATTTGGTTGACCGTGTCATACACTGGAATTATTCGAGGAGCCTGATTTTCAGAGTGCGTCCCATACTCGCAGGTTATGGATACGCAGCTTCTTAACTTTGTCACGACACTGATCTGTCGTTCTGTAGAAGCCACGACAGTGAAGATGGTCATAGATCTGACCAAAGACCTCAGAGTTTCTGTGCGTTTTAAATTTCGAGTAAACACTCGTCGTCCTCATTGTTTAAAATGATTGTCGAGGAGCGGTGGTGGTTTTACGTCATGTCCACGTTGCATACCCATGCTTGTGCCGTGCATTAGCAACTGTACCGTGCCGAAGCAGACCTTTTCCAAGCGTGCCAGGGCCAAGGAAGTGTAAGGAGCATTCCGCTAGTCAAACGAACTTGGCCCGTATTCACAAACATTCTGAGAATCCTCTCAAAGAGCTCCTAACTTAGCTTAACAATTCCTAGCAAGGAGTCTTTGCCTAGGAAAGATTTAGGGACATGTTCAGAGCAACTCCGAGCAAGGAATGGACAAAAGCTTTTATCTTAGTGAGGAGGCGTGGTTGACCCCATTGCTAGGTATGACACATTTTTTCAGAAGCTGTGATTGGTTAATCTAAAATAAATTGAGAAAAAAAGTCAAACATAGAATCTAGTCAGACATTTTGTAATTATAAACACTTTGGGTACTTCTCAGTTCTCTTATTTGCTATCTCCTCGGTCCTCGGCCGAACCGGAAGTAGTTCTAGACCCGCCATGTTAAGGATCGTCCCAAAGCTCTTACACTGAAAGGAGGAGAGAGGATCTAGGAGAGAGGAGGGAGATCCGAGGAGCGCTGAGCGAGGACATACGAGAGCTGGCATTCCGGAAGAGACGTTCAGCTGAACGGTATAAAAGCTCCGCCCCCACATCTGGGAGATTTGAATGAGATGGCGGCGGAAAAGTTGTTCAAGTGTAAGTGGCTCATCTTCCTAACATTGACTCACTTCAATATATGAGTCTACTAAAAGAAAATATATATAATGCAAGAGGATGGACATTCAAAACATTTGAATTTGCTATCCTTGGTTATTGAAATGACTACTACGAATGTTCATGAACTCATTCAATTTGGTAATTTTGTGGATATACTATTTAATCTGTCAACCATATTACGGTAATTCTTTTAGGTGTGTGTAACTGTAATAAAAAGGCTGTGTGTAAGACATCTCATGGCAGCGGAGATTTATTTGGATAGGAGCCAAGTGTTTGTTGTGAGCTGAAAAGGAAATATGAGTCACTGAGGCTGAAGAAATGTATAGCCCTGACATTTACAAGTCAGGTAATGTCACCTTTCCAGCCGTGTATCCAAATACAAAGGAATATGTACCTGCTAATAGAATATGAGCAACACTGGTAACATGAAAAGTTTGTCAGCGTTGTGCTGCTGTTGGTTCACCTCGGCCGCATGAATTAGAGAATAATCCACAGTTTGTTTCCCCATTAAACATTTAATACAGAAACACCCCCACCTAACAATAACATCCTTTTGTGTGACATAAGCTCACTACATAGTGTGTAAAGTCATCAAGCTTTTTTACCTCTGGCTATGCTGATCTCCATACTTGTGTGTTGGAAACAGGGATGATGTAAAGATGGGAACAAGAGTAAACACGTGGCAGAGACAGTGTGGGTGCTGATGTCAAAACTGAAGCGTCACCGCTATACAACATAAGCACTGGCCTTTCATGGAATATTTTGCAGGTCACGAGTGTGAAACTATAGTGTTTGATAGCGTGCATGGTGCCCAATGATGTGACAAATAAATATTTAACAGGGACAGAAGAAATAACCACGAAACTGATAAAGACCCGTAAAGCACACGACCACCTCTTTACGGGCAAACGCCACACTGCCAAGAAGGCATGGGGGTGAGTTGAATGTCACATCAGTTGAGTCATGTCAAAATGCTGACCAAAGTAAACAAATGCCCTGTGATCAATCCTGCGTCATGCTATCACAACTGTAATAAAGTCATACCCTATCACTAAGATCACTCATATTGTGGCTGACAAAACAAGGAGTGACTCAGGCTGACAGAATTTGTGTTCTCCACAGGGAAATCATCCGAATGCTCAATCTGGGAGACCAAATCCTGATGGACTCGAGTGTGGGGGGAAGCCATGAGCCTAAGGCTGCTGTGGCCTCTGCAGACGACTCATCACCTCCTGTTGGTTCTGCAAGTTGTAAGAGGAGGATGCACAGCCTGGCACAACTTGCAGATCCCCCACACAGGCGGATGATGGAAAAGTTTCTTTACAAAAAAAAGGCACACAGCCTATCATGAAGTGGCCTGATTTTGGCAAACAACTAAAGTGGCCTGTGTCCCAGGCCTTCCATGTCCCAAAGTCTACAAATAATCATGTTCCTGCAGTGCTACAGGGTGCACCAGTGGAGCAGAGAGCAGCCCTGCCAGTCGGTTTCGCTGGCCATGTCCGCTTCGTTCCCCCCTCACTGGATGTGGTGGATCCACACCAATGTCCCCAATGTCCTCCACAGGCTCGAGGACATCCCCTGCTGTGAGGCAGATATTGTGCAGCACTGCACAGGCGGTGATGACAAAGGTGTGGTTGACCTGCAGAGCCTTTAAGAACAGCAATCTCCAACGTGTCTTCAACATGCCAAAGGCCCGCTCTATGATACAACGGGCCTTGGCATGATGTTGGTTGAAGCGGCTCTGCACCCTCCCTTGCAGTTGTTCTCTATATGGGGTGATGATGGCCACAGGTGTTTCTGTACAGGGGTAGCCATTATCACCCACAATAAAGTACCCTGCGGAGAGAGAGAGAGAGAGAGAGAGGAAACAAAATCATTAATGTGTGTTTGATGAATAGGGAATAGTATTAGCAAAATGTATCAGTCTTACCTGGGGGAGGATACAGAGCCTCTATGTACATCCTGCTGTTCTTCAAGACTCTAGTGTCATGGGCGGAGCCAGGATACCCCACAAAGGTGTTAATGAAGAAGCCCTTCCCGTCACATACAGCCTGCAGCTGTATGGATGGGAAGAGCTACCTGTTGAGGTAATCCTGGCCACCGGGTCCTGGGGGGGTCTTGATGCGGACATGGCAGCCATCAATGGCGCCCACACATCTGGAGAAGACTTGTGTGTTGGCCAGCTGTGCAAAAGCCTGGCCAACCACATCAAGTTCTCCAGCAGTGGGCAACCTGATGACCTCCTGGCGAAGGGCTGCGATCTTCTCCACTCCACTGTGCACCAGTCGGCAGACTGTAGACCTAGGGACATGGAAGGCCCGGGACACCACACTGTACGATAGGCCGTGTGCCAGCCAGTACACCGTTATCAGGACATGTACCTCATGTGACCAGCCGTGAGCGGACTTTGATGGCAGGATCCTCATCAAGGCCTCCATGGACTGCCTTGTCAGCCTGTAGTCGGCCATGGGATCCTGACCATCAAAGTACACATCAAGGACTGGCACATGGGCATTTATCCAATGGTGTACTGGCTCTCTGTCCATCTACAACACAAAGGGTACTAGTTTACTGTTGATGCTTGCCTTTCAATGATGACAACATTTATCTGAAGTACCTGGACAATTAAATATGTCTAGCCACACACAAACTCTTGAGTGTCTGGTTTGTTTGTTGTTTCATCCACCTGGCTGGATTGTTTTTATTGTTTAGCTTGAGCACGCACTTTTGTAATGTTTTGACAAATGCCATGATGTCTTATTGTACTGGCTACAGGTAACAGTGGTGTGTGTGATGCATTTGGGGGACATCATTTTACATTCAGAAGTTTGTTTGATTCTTACCTCTTCAAAACACTGGACTGCGTGTCGCATCTTTGCTCGCCGTCTGAGGAGATGCTGCTTCTGGTCTTCCACTATGGCAATTGTGGCCACAATGGCATCCGTGTCTGATGTGTCTGACATTGTTCACACTATCTGGGTAAATCATTATCTGACACTTATATAGCCTAGGTCTGGTGCCTGATATTCGTAATTAACTCAATGAGCTGACAGGACTCAGCTGGCATGAATTACATGGTTTGATTCAACAGCAGACACACTGAATGATGGATATCTACAATAGGTCTTTATTGTCATTGGTGTCATAACAACAAGAAAGAGCTGCAAGAACGTGTTTAGCAACTCTTGTCAGTGGCAAATGGAATAATGATGTGATTCATATGAATAAATCTGCTGATTATGAATGGCAGCAGGAGTTATGGCTATTTGAATTTCCTTCTGTTTAGGTGATTATGAAGATGGCTCAGCAGAGCGTGGCACGGTGTGACACAATAATGTCTTCATTAAGCCATGATCCTGTACACACTATTGAGGCTAACTCTATGGAAGCAAGAACGTTGGAGTGGGTGATACTATTTGACGCACTGTGAATTGATTGTATTTGACCCACACACTGCTCTCTTCACAGCAATTCTTAAGTGGAATGGGTATGGGCACGCGAATATCTGATCTTTGAACAGTCTATTAGTAGCCTATTGTAGTTTCTTAATCAATGACGTTATCTTAACATGCTCTTCTTTTTTATTTTATTATTGTTTTATTTTTGTTTTATTTAGTTTTTATTTGTTTATTTTCAGTAAACAAGACGCTGGTAGACACAACTGCTTTCACACGTTCAGTTTTGACTCTTTTTTCACGCAACCACACTTCAGTTGCAGGGCGAATCACCAATAAATGTTATCACCCGATGCTCAGCGGCATCTCACGCTCGTTGTATGTTGTGGAGCTGTGGCAGCCGATCCAGCTGTTCTGATGTCATCATACACGGACGTCGCTTCACGTGACGCTGTGGCGGACAGGACGTCTCATGTCTCTTAAAACAGATCTCCTCGTTCCTCTCTCCTCTGCTTCGTTTCCTCCATGCATCTCTGGTGGGAGGGGCTAAGACGCAAGTGGAGGAGACAACTCGGAGGACACTCGATGCAAATAAGAGAAGTGAGAAGCACCCCATGAAATGATCATCTGTATGTAGCCTACAAGATGTTTGTAATAACATGCCCACTTGTGCAGCAGCTTCTTCACATGCTGATCGTTACATCAGCAGGTGAAGGGTCTTAATTAGTGATTGGATGCACCTGTGTAGCTGACCACATGTAAAGAAACACAACATGTACGTCTCACTTTGTACTTAAAAAAGTCATAGATAGATTGAAATGTCTGCAAAAATAATTTTTGCCTGTTGGGCCCGACTATGAGTCAAAAATACTCTTCATGTAGTGTTTGAAGAACATTTCTCTATTTTCTCCTCAACTTGAGAAACTCTTAAGCCTGTTAGAAGTCCTCCCTTCTCCTAACAGTTTTACACCTTAGGAGCTCTTTTAAGGGCTAAGACACTTTGTGAATAACTTTCATCTTTACAAGGATCTAATCCTAACTTTGAGGTTAAATTCTTAGAAAATGTCCTGATTCTAAGAATTTCTTGAATACGGCCCCTTGACTTTAGGGGTGCAGTGTGCTTAGGCACAGTACGGATTGCCTAGCGTGAGTGTGCCCTTAAGCACTGAAAGGTCTGATGTCCGTGCTGAGATAGGCCAGAGGTTCTCAAAGCTCATAAAGCCTTTGCAGCATTGCAAAGGTGCTGTTCCACCTCAATTCTACTGTTTTATTGGTTTAAGTTGTGTCATCCCCATACTGGACTATGTGGCACATAGATTCTACTTAGCGCTGGTGCTTGAGTTAAAATAACCTAGAATTATTTTCGGGCCTGGGTGCGGGGGTTTTCCATATCAGGGGTTTGGGCTACATTGTTTTACAACCAAATAAAAAAAAAAAGAAGCAAAACGGTAGCTTTGTCTGACACCTACTTGGTTGACATTAGCCACAATAATAAGGGCTTGAACATGTCTGTAACATTGTCAACAATGGCCCACTCATGTTTCTGGTAGCATCGGTCAAGTGAACTGATATGTGTGCCATGCAAACTTTTGCAGCCCCAAAAGGACAGTGGTGGGCCTCATATCCTCGGTTATGCACTGACCTGTCACTGCTATATAGTCATCCATGTTTATGGATGTCCACATATCAGCAGTAAGCGGACTGCAGAGGCCTGCTTTACTTCAGTAATGGCCTCTTTGTTTTTCTCATATCTCAAATCAACCACTGCTTTCAGGGCCTTTCTACCTGGGATAGTGTGGATAGAATCAAAGAGGCTGACTGACTTTAGAAAGCCTTCATCCTCTACCACTGAAAATGTCTGGCCATCCTTAAGAATGATGTTCAACAAGGCCTAATCCAACCTTTGATTGCTGGACAGTATAAGTGAGAAAACATATTTAACATTATAAAATATAACCCATGATGATGTCGTTCTGGATTATGAAATAATCAGATAAACTATTATTATAAGGATGCTTACAGTCAGGAGGATATCCAGCATTGACGGGCTCTGTGCTGGTGGCTTGCCTCAACATGGATCTGATGTTGTTAGAAAACTCTTGCATGCACAGCAAACACTGCACCTAATTTTTAGAACAATGTTGTACTGAGGTAAGAACGTTATCATATAAAAGTTGAATATCTGATATGATCTGTAAACACAGGCCTGGTGGCCATTGCAGCTTTCCAGCACAGAGTTTCTTTAGTCAAGAATTGTTTGTAGTCAGCTGATTGGCAGCTGTGATTTAGTTTTTCCTTATCTCAGCGTTAGGAATTTCTTTGTTTTGACGTGTAACTATAAAAATAGGGATTTGGCAAGAAAACGTACATAAAATTCATAAAAGTCAGTGTCAGGAGCGAGAGTGAAGGACAAGCTGAAAAACTTGACCTCAATTCAGCAGAGTCCATCATGATAATCCTGGGGGCAACATCAGCCAGGAACAAACCAGGATCCTGCATGCTTTTTTATCTACAATTAAAAAAATAAAATCAGGTCAGAAATATTTGATTATGTTCAGGAACAGTCACTTATCAAGCTAGAAAACATTACCAGCTCCTTTTAAAATGTATTGTCATATCATCTTTCCACCAAATAACAGAAAAGTATGGATAGTTGTATTTATAACCTAGTTCATTATATATTATTTGACCTAAACTTTCTGAAGGGACACGTCAGTGTAGGTTTTACTTTATTCAGGAAAATACATTTAAAACATGTTTAGTTGTAAGTGGTATATCCTAAAGGGAAAATATGGATCCATGTATGCAAGATACAATCTCCATGGTTTTTCTGACACTTAAAAAGGGCAACTTATAGGCATTACAAAAACAGACTGGATATGTGGACCAAACATTCCTGATGAAGGCTTCAGGAATGGGAACCTGCTGCTGACTGTTTCAGCAGAAGCTACTAGCCTAGATGGAATTATGGATGTGTTGTTGAGGAGTTTGGTTTTGTCTGTATTTTTATATTTCTTCACACAAGACTGACAAGCTGATAATAAGACGGAAAGAGTGGATTTATAATTGTAAAAAATATTCCTTTGCATTATATTTATATATTTAAAAACTCCCATGTTCTCTCACTTTTCATCGAGGCAAAGGAAACGTAGTTAGGAAAAGACACATGAGGTACATTTGAGCCTTTCTGATCGCTCGATATGTTATGTAGGTGTTCTGTTTGAGAGATGAGAGGTGAGGGAGGGAGGGGCTCCCGGCATCAAGCGGAATAGCGGAAGCACGAGGAGGAGGAAGTCAGAGCCACACAAACATTCATCGCTCTCTGCGGGATTATTATGCAAAAATGTCCACGATTCAAACTCTGAGAGCTTTTGTCAACCAGCGACTGACTGCGGCTGTAGAGGAGATCTTCGAGCTTTTGGAAAGTACCATATTAAACTACGAAGAAGAGATACACCGTCAACACAGGCTGCTGAAGGACGTTTCTCAGCGTGAAAACAACCTCGACAAAGCAGGTTTGTACCATTGACAGATAGAAATATTACTGTAATATTATTATTGTTAGATAAGAACTCGACTCTTTCAAAACATTTGAGTGGTGCTATGTTATAATAACCTACATAAACAGCGGATACAGTGTTCTTTAAAAGGCTTTTTGCATGCTGTAGTTTCGCAGACAAGAGTCGGAAGTGCTGATGTAGACTTTCAAAATAATAGAACAAATCATCAAGTTTAAATAGCTGGAAACTAATTGCAAAGTTTAAAAAAGCTATTTAATGAGCCATTGTTGGAATTAAATCAACAAAACTAATTTATTATTTGTATTAATATTGTTATATTTTTCAGTTAACCTTACTCTCAGGCCTCATATGTTTACCATTACTTGGAAACACCATCAGAAACTCTGTCCCGTATTAGATTTCATTCTCTCTTTGGCACTCGTAGTCTTTCTGGCACAATACTGGTGTAGTCGCCCAGATTTGAAATCCTTAATATTTAAAAACTGCACATATAAGTGTCTGCTAGCTGATAATGTGAGCCGAAACAACAAGCAAAACCAGGTCCAAGGACAAAACCCCCCAAACTGCTATAATCTGGGCCTTTCCGTAGACATTTCTTGTTTATTTTACCCAACACAAAAGTTTAAAAAGAGGAGGTAATGTGTATTCTCTCGTAAAATAAGAAAGCATATTTGCTGATAAGTGGAGTGGTTCTGGTTTATATCAATATTTGTTCATCTGGGTTTCAGTTAGAAATAACCTCCACACATCCGTTTCATAAGACAGGTGCCTAGGAGAGAAACGTGTGCATGAAAAACTTAAAGGTAACCTTCATCAGGCAAACAGTTTGTAAAAATGGGCAGGACATGTTAAATGTTGGCTACAAGCCTGCACCAATCATCATTATGATGTCAGCTCTGAATTCAACAAATAAACATCAGCTTCCTGGTTGATAGCACACGCATCAAAACAACGACCGAAAGCCTATGAGGCAATAACCTGTCAATTCACAATTTGTATGAAGTATGAATCCAGTAAGCCTCATGCTGCACATTTGCAACAAGTGGGACAGTGACTTGTTGCAAATGTGTTGATGCACATGTTCCTTCCTTTTATTTACAAACAGAGGAGGGTACTTGATGACATAGGATAGGTCAATGTCAGACTTTAGGACGTGCTATTGTTTTGTTCTCGAGTGAGTAATTTCTTTTCCTTTAGACACTCTTTTAGAGTAAATCCAAGTGCAACTTTTTAAAGGCCAGTTATGTATCCACCAAGATAGGAACCCCCACTGCATCTGTTTTTCATTTTCCTCTGTGTTTCAGTTTCCCCTCTCCAAAAACTGATTGAAATAAAAGAAGAACAGCTCGAGGCAAAGGAAACTCTGAACCAGGAAGACCCAGAGCCGACGTACATTGAAGAGGAAGACGAACTGTGGGGTACTCAGGAGGGAGAGCAGCTTCAAGGGAAAGAGGAGGATCATACCAAGTTCACATTCACTTCTGTCTCTGATGAGTGTGAACATGATGAGGAGAAAACTCAGTCTTCTGAGCTTTATCAAAGACAAACTGTGGACAGCGGAGAGAGAGAGAGTCCCACCAGAAGCAGAAGTTACACCAGGGAGAAAAGATTCAACTGTGCCACATGTGACAAAAGCTTCACGCAGAGGAAGGCATTAGTTATACACATAAGAAGCCATACAGGAGAGAGACCGTACAGCTGCTCCATGTGTGACAAATGTTTTAGCCAGAGGAAGACGTTAGTCGTACACATGCGAAGTCACACAGGAGAGAGACCGTTCAGCTGCCCGTTTTGTGAAAAAAGTTTCAGTGTTAACGGGACGCTGACGAGACACCTAAGAGTTCATACTGGAGAGAAACCATACAGCTGTGGTGTTTGTGGAAGGAACTTCAGTTTGCTGACACGTCTGAAAAGCCATAAGTGTGCTGGTGCGTGCAGCGGCAAGTAAAGTTTTCTGTTTTGTGCTTCAAACTGAACTTGGGCTAAAGGAGAGACATTCCGTGTAAATGTACATGCAATGTGAAGCTACGAGCTGACCAAAGAGCGCTACCATTCACCCGCTAACGCAACAATGCAGTTTGAGACGCGGACAATTTGGTCCGCTGCTTGCGCCTTGTGCTTAATTATGGTGCTTTCCAATTGGCGGAGGTGTCACCAAACAGCAGTTTGTGTTGGTGTCATGCTGGTGCTCAAGGGCGACATCTACTGGATCATAAAGTTGCACATTCTGCCTTTAAAGTCAGGAATGACAAAGACATTACATTTTTCACGTACCTCTTTTTTCTTGTATGCTCCATCTTGAAATTCACAAGGTAATCACTGAAAAAAAATATTGTCTTTAAAAATGAATCCTCTGGGAATATGCAGTGGCAAGCTTTTTGACTGGGTAACACCGTTTGTTCTTAAATTAAGTTGTGGCAAAAGTTGACATAGTAAAGTACTGGTATGCACATCAATCAATCATTTAACTGTATACAATATATGAATGTAGCCGCTCTGTATACTATGTATGAATGTAGCCACTCTGTGTTAAAGGTAAAGTGTGAGTTCAGAAGTCCCTTGAATGACCAGCAGGGGGTGACTACACTGGTCAAAAGAAGCCCAATTGTAAGAAAAGTGGACCGATTCTCACTCTGAAATCTGTGAGTTCATGGTTTCACACCTTTAGTTTCAATCCTCTGCAATACAGCATCATGTTGATTTTGTAAATCAAGGATCATTATATTGTAAAAATGTCACAGCAACTGCTTTCACTTTTTCTATACAGTCTTCCCTTTCCACCCAACCTGCCTACAGTAAAGGATGAGACTTGTCTCTGGGATAAATCTATATTCACTAGCGCTGCTGTCGAATTACCGGTGACTGGGGTTTCCTCACAAGGCAAACCTCAACATTTTGAAATGTAATGAAGTTGGAAATGGTAAATAAACTTGAGCTTGTATAGCTTTTCTAGTCTTCTGACTGTTAAAGCGCTTTTACACCGCAGGTCACACCTACACATCCACACACTGATGGCAGAGGCTGCTATGTAAAGTCCCCATCAGAAGTAACTAATAATTCACATGCCGCCAACAAAGCAGCTGGAGCAACTTGGGGTGAAGTGTCTTTCCCAAGAACACATCGGACATGAGGCTGCAGGAGCTGGGGATAGAAACCCCTGACCTTCTGGTTGTGAGAAGACCGACTCTACCAACTGAGCCACAGCCTTCCTCAAATCTGTTCAGTCATGTTTAATACACAAATGTAGTGAGCCAATTACAAAAAATATGGTTAAAGTTGACAAATTGACACTTGATTTGTGACATTAACTTGTGTATTCACTATTATCTTTGGAAGCAGTCCACTTTAAAGCAGCATCAGGTGATCCGTGCTGTGAGAAGACGAAGTATACGATCCAGTTTATTGTACTCGTCTGTCATTAGAGTTACTGGTGAGGATTGCTTCGAGTCACTATGTGGGCATTATAGGAGTGATTACACTGTGCACAGTGAATTCCCTCTAGGGTAACGTGCCTTTATTCTTTCCATATATAAATGAAGTAAAGTGAAATTGACATAAACGTGTTCATCTTTGCTGATTATTGTTTATTATATATAAGATAAGATGAGATAAGATAAGATAATCCTTTATTCATCTCACGAACGGAGAAATTTACAGTGTTACAGCAGCAAAGCAGGATAGTCAGCAGAAGAAAAAGCACACAGTGCAAAAATAAGTTAAATAAAAAATATCAAAAAAAGTGTAAAAAATATACATCAAAACAATTATGTAGAAAGCCAGTAACAGTCTGTATGATCAAAATACTATCATGCACACAGTGCATATAAGGATGAGCATGTTATTGCATGTTACATGTTATGAGGATGAACATGATATCAAAACAAGAGTTATAAAGAAAAAAAAAAAGCCAGTAACAGTCTGTATAAACAAAATACTATCATGCACACAGTGCATATGAGGATGAACATGTTATTGCACAGCTAGTCCCATAAATTATTATTGCAGTGCGAATAAATCAGGTAGTGATGACAGAATACAGCATTAATTATTGCACAGAGGTATAAGTGAATTGTCCAGTTTGTGGGTGAGTTTTGTGATCTACTGGGAGCAGGCTTGGTTGAACAGTCTGACTGCAGCAGGAAGGAAGGACCTGCGGTATCTCTCCTTCAGACACCGCGGGTGGCGAAGCCTGCCACTGAAGGAGCTGCTCAGTGCTGTTACAGTACCATGCAGGGGGTGGGAGACGTTCTCCATCAGGGATGATAGCTTTTTCATCATCCTCCTGTAACAATATAACTCCTCCTGTAACATATATAACAGCTGAAAAAATTTTGAACACTGGTTATCCTGCATGATACAAATACAGCAGAGACGATTCCATCAGTTTCTTCGTTTTATGTTCCACCAACGAGAACGCTGCGCTACCAGCAGTACAACCCTTTGCACTAGGTCTTCTTTTTCTTGCCCCAAACCCTATATATATCAGGATTCACACGGGGGAGAAACCATACAGATGCTCAGTGTGTGGAAAAGCGTCCGCACAGAGCCAGTCTCTACAGTGTCATACAAGAATCCACACTAGAGAGAAACCATTCAGCTGCTCTGTCTGCTCAAAATGCTTAATTCTTCGGGGAGGTCTGGCTCGACACATGAGAGTTCACACGTGGGAGAAGCCGTACAGCTGTGCAGATTGTAACAGATGTTTCAGGACGAGTGAGACGTTGTCAAAACACATAAGGACCCACACAGGAGAGAAACCCTACAGCTGTCCAGTGTGTGATAAAAGGTTCGTACAAAAAGGACAGGTGAAGCAACACATGACGCTCCACACTGGGGAGAAGTCATTCAGATGTCCTGTTTGTGGGAGGAAATTCACCAGAATGTCAAGTGTGAAAAATCACAAGTGTGTCACAGAGAGCAGCAACAGTACCTGAAATACAGCTTAGACTGAAAACAAAACATGGAACTGGCACAACAAAGACGAGATTAACAATTCAACAAACACTGATTGCCAAATGCTAACTTTGAATGCAAAATCTGGAACCTTCCTAATCTTTATCCTTAATCTTAATAATTGGTACATTTATATATACTGTGTATATATGGATGTACATGAGAGGGGCACATTGGAAGCCAAAACATCTGTTTTTAATATAAAGGGTTTGTACATGGTTACTTGATATGTTGGTTTGTTATGCCATTAACATTTCCAAATTGAGCTCATTTTAGCTTTACGTTGCTGCAGGGCAGTGACTTGTATTTAAGGGATTCCCTTGTCAAGCATTTTAGATGAAGGGATTAATGCACATCAAAAACAAAGCAATACAACAGCCACCTTACTCTGCAGGAAGTCACTTATTTTATGACATTATGTGTCCACCACTCTTCCTTGACTGAGTTTTCTGTCTTTATGCTGAATTTGATATCTAAAATGAAACCAGCTGAAGGCTAAGCAGCTAGCTCGTTAAGGGACTACAGATGGAAACAAGCCTTTTGGCTAACTCTGGCATATATAAAGAAATGTTTGTTAATATGCACTGCTCCTGTAAAATAAGAATCACATTAATAAGTAAACCAAGCACCTTAAATCTTCGGCACAGGCCAAAAGAAAAAGAAAGGCGTTTGTATCGTTATTGCTGAAAATGTGCAATGAGGTTTGACTTAACTGTCCCAGGTGACGATGTCAGAGGACTCATTCCACCTGTAGGGTGTGAGATTTAAATGTGACTTGTATTTAATCATTAACAAGGAGATAATATGAATAAAAAAAGAGCTAATGATACATTTTGTGTGAAATACATGCAGCATAAACCACAGCTTCCATTAGCAATATAACCTGCAGGGTCAATGAAAGGGGGATTTTTAAAATATACATTAAAAAAAGGATATATTTTTAAATGAACATTCACTTTAATTCACACAAAAGATGTCAGGATTACCAAAAACAAACCATGGAGAAGACATACCTGATCACACTTTACCATCATTATTATCACCATCACAATATCCACCACCTCTTATGGGTTGCATTGATTTTCATCCTCTAGTATCTGGCTTAAAAATCCCAGAGACAATTGTATTCTTTGTATTATTTTGGAATTGTAGAGTTTGCTTTTTCCTTAAAAATGTAAACTGATTGTGCACTCAGGTCATGTATGAGAATTGTTTGTAAATGCCTTACCGAAATAAAATGTGCTGCCGATGTGGGATCTGAAACAGGCAGCAGATACTTCACTTACTCAGGATAAAAGCTGCCATGTTAGAAGGGACCTTTGAATGTTATAAGTTATGATCTAAATCTTACAGCTGGTGTCTTTTATATTCACATTAAAGTAAATTGTTGTTTATTTTTACTATTGAAATGATTCTGAGCTGACTCTCATTGTTCCTCTTTAAAAAGCAGGCACCATCACCTCTCCTCCTGCCAACAGCCTCGTGCAACACAACACAGAAAGAGAGTCAGTAGTCCAAACCCCTGACAGGAAAGAAAGCATGCAGGAGAATTCCTTTGTGTGGACCCCAGACCCCTAACTGTATGTGCCCTTTACAGTGTTGACATGTCCCCAGTATGTTAAACTAGTCCTTGTACAGAACCATGCAGCAGGTTATTAAATAGGTGATGTTATATCAGTCCTAAAAGTGACTTTGACCATCAGAGAGCTATCCATGGCACTCTTCAATTTCTCTGTCATCTTGAATTTCTCCTCTGGGGATCATTAAAGGGTTATAAAGGGTCATCTTTATACCTCCCTATTATAAAATCCTAATTCACTCCTTTTATTGTAAAACCTACCCATTGATTTAACCGGTCATGAAGAACAAAAGTAACTACCATCAGGCACCTTTATTTTCTACCTCATGCCATCAGACCAATTTATCTGAGACTTCATAGTAAAACATAAAGAAAATGTGCTCTCACACCAGTTAGACACAGATAAAAGGAGCATGTCTCCCTCTAGAGGCCAACCTGGGATAAACAAGAGATGAAGCTGTGATGCAGCAGAAGTGAAAGAATGCTTGAGCACGGTACAGAGCGATCACACTGGTTAAATGAACAGGACTTTAGGGGTGAAGCGTTCTTAGGCACGGTACGGATTGCTTGAATGACCTGTGTGGATTTTCAGCTGTTTTAAACTTTCTGATGTCTTGTTGCACAGTTTGTTAATTGCTAAATCTCAGCAATAAAATAAAAGAGGAACATTTTGCATTTCAAAATTCGCTGCCAACATGGATAGAGGTTTTATCTATTTTATTTATTTATTTATTTAAAATAACGGTCACAATCCAAAATCAAAATGTCCTTCGCACCGTTACATTTCTCAACTGCTTAAATGTTTATTTTGTTTTGGGTTGTAGTATGAAATCATTCTTCACATTTTAGTTTGGGTATTCCTGGCTTCTTATTTCTTCTCATTTCAACCCTCTCTGTTTTGGCTTGCAGTCTCATGCCTTTAATGGGCTTTTTGAAAGGACTTTTAATATGTTAATTAGGAACTACTGGCACAAACCTGAAAGTAAGGAGAGTTTCAATAGTGATATAGTACCTGATGGTATTTTATGCAGAAAACAATCATTCAGGAAAAGAAGGTCTGGCTAAGTGTCGAATAAGCTCAGCATTTTTTGTTACTTTTTTTTTTATGTTTCAGGAAGATTCAAACTTTCCTTTTTGACAAAGCTTATAGTTAGGGCTGGTGCAGGTATGGCCCAGCTCCTAGTTATGCTGCTAAAGGCTTAGACCATCGGGGGAACTGCCTGTCAGATGGGCTGGGCAATTCATCAAGTTTCAATTTCAGTTACCAGTTTGGCTCCCCACAATCATGGAAACAAGATCATCGAGATTACACGATTACTGTGTGTGATTAAGGTCTGAAATTAAATCAATAATTGTTTTATAGTTTTATATGGCGTGCCCTTTAGTTGCACCGTGGATGAGCCTCTGCAGTGTTTCACAGGGATGGAAAAGAACGACACTTCTGCTTCATGTCTCATTTCACTTTAAAAAAAAAAACTCAGACAGGTCAGCTGACGAGTCAAAAGTAATATCCACCTTATGACATCACACATTTCACTTTGTTACTGATCCTTTGAGCTGTTTTTATTTAGCGTTTGATCCGTAACAAGTTCCTTTTTCTGTGGTTAAGTTAATGCTGTAACCTTCGATCTACCAGAAGGTCATTACTGTATTTCAAAATAAAAGCAGGGTTTATTCTAAAAACAAGTAAAGTACTCTCAGCGTAAGACTGTCCAAAAATTCAAAATAAAACTAAAATAACAATCCTTCTTTTAAAATGTGAAATAATGGAATTTCAAAGATGCGATTAATCATGATTAATTAATCATTAATTAATGAAATATTGCGATTAATTGTGATTAAAACTTTGAATGGTTTGAAAGCCATATTACTAAAATATATTATAATTTTTATTTTATTTATTTTCACTTAGTGCTTGTTTTTAAAGTCTTCAGAATGATAAGGTGTTAAGAGTGTTTAAGTTTGATTATTGCTTGTAATGCAGATGTTGTAAAATCAATGAGTAATCGTGTTTTATAATCGTGATCTCAATATCAATCAAAATAATCATGATAAGATATTTAATCGAGCAGCCCTAAGATGTAAGCAAATATGTGCTTGCAATATCCTTGTTGCTTAGTTTCTTCAAAATGACCCATGTGTCCTTACTCAGAGCTCCTGAAGTTACCTCCTCTCTGCTCGGCGCTCAATATGGATTAGAGGGAATGGAGTATTTTCCATGGTGATGGAGGTGTAGCATTTTCCAGGGGACACAGAAGAGCAAATACAGTGTAATGCATGGCACCTACACCTGTAAAGGTTAGCCTGGCAGGATGAGCCTCGGCTAAGATCAGAGAAAAAAGAAAGAGCTTGGCACACACATTTATACAGTAACTGTCAGATGTCAAATGAGAGGCGAGCCTGAAGAAGGAACTGAAGAATTCCACATTTAGCTTTAGAATAGGAAGATAAGAAGTAAAGATGGGCAGCTTTGTTTTCAGGTGCTTAACGGTGAAAATGCTTGCCCTTAACTCAAGCACACAGAAAATTGGATAATTGGTCTCATGTAGTATGCACAAGTATCGCCATTTGCAGACAGCCTTGTGCTGCAGAGGACCGCAGGCTCAAGTTTTTACGTCTGAGAAAAGCAGGTGTAACATCTTCATCCATTTGTTTTTCCTCGCACACGGAGTATAAAAGAAAACCACCAGGTCCAAACAGTCAGTGACAGAGACAGAGAGAGAAACACACATTTAAAGATGCATATCATATCTTTACCAGAGTTTTCCGCTCAGAACACAACATAGAAAAGCAGTAATACAGCAACTTCTTAAGACTTTACGTTGCCTCAAACAAGCTGAAACGCAAACTTCCAGTTTCAAAACTGCCTTCAACAAAAAATAATCCATGTTCAGAAACAGAAAAAAAAAAGTTATTTAGCACTCCTCTACTGAATTCTGTAGACTACTACACCAAGAAATTCAGATTTTGTGACACCGGCTGTAATTTGCAACTGAGTAAATATTACTTTTGCACTTTGAACTTTCTAATAAAAAGCAATTTACACCGAGTTTTTAGAGTATACATCTTCAGATTCTTATACAATGTACAAATCATATGCATATAAAGAGGTTTGAGCATGCATTACTCTACTAATCTGAAATGTGTGTGCCCATTTATACATTTGTGTACACAGATTCCTGTGCACATTCATAGAGAGTTTGCAGAAAGAAGTACATCCAGACAACTCTCCACACACACACTGGTAACGTATTTGACCTCGTACATTCACTCTTACTTTCTTCACATGTTAACAGACAGCTGCTCTCCCAATTGTTGGAATGATCTGAACAAGAACAAAACCACAGAGTCGAACTGACACACTAACTACGACTGAACTAAGAATTCTTGGTGAATCGCATTAGAGGCTTTTCGTGCTGCTGTTGTTGTGCAGTCCAGAGCGTTGGTGGGCCGTTGTGCTGCTGCTGTTGTTGTTATTGTTGCTCCTGCTGCTGCAGTTCTCTTTGCCCTCTGTAGAGGCCTTGCTCTCCAGGTTGTGGATTTTAACTTGCTCCTCTCTCATGAAGAGGTCCACCAGCAAAATCTTCTCCTTATGGATCTGAAGGCTGATGTCTTTAGGGATGTCGGGAATGAGCCAGTCCACAACGTCGCTCATCAGCATCACAACATTCTGGATAAATAAAAGGGAGTCAAGTCAATTAGTTTTCTCTGAGTATCAAATAGTCCTGCTCTATCAATTCAACCTCTTCTTGACTTTTCCTGTAGATATCACAATACCAGAATAGAAGGTGAGTCAAATTAAAAGAACATTTTAAAAGAAACCAACGGGACCACAGAAACATCGAAGCATCCAAAGACAAGAATCGTAATAACATATTACAACTGCTTAGGCTGTACATAGTGAATGCAATACAAGCTGAACATGTTCTTGCTTGTTTGTGGAGTAAATCTGAATTTTACAGACCCAGGATGGTCTGGGGTTCAATCCCCAGCTCCTGCAGCCACATGTCCGATGTGTCCTTGTGCCAGACACCAGCCACCATAGCTACAGCTACTTTGACGGCGACATACGAGTGAATGGGATTAGTTACTTCTGATGGTCACTTTACATAGCAGCCTCTGCCTGTGTGTGAATGGGTAGATGTGACCTGTGGTGTAAAAAGTGATTTGACTCCATTCTGCAGCTGGCAGGTTTTCAGGAGAAGAACCACAGATCAAACTAAAGTTGTTTCTGCAATAGCAGTTAATGGTGGAGTTAACACTCTTCACTGATTGACGTTACCACCACATGGCAGTCAAATGTGCAAGAAGCACAATAAAAACTTCCCAACATGTTTATTCAATTCTGGCATGCATGCATAATGAACAGTATTACCTACATGTATGTGATAAGGTATATTGCATGATAAATGTATATAAACAGTACATTCTATTTTTTCTTCTTACCTGGAAAACAATGACAAAGGCCAGTCGCACAGCCAGCACGGCCCAGAATTCCTTGGAGATCTCGTATGGAGTGGTTGACCAAGGAGGTTCTCTGTAGTCCTTATACCTGTTAGGACATAAAGACATTTTTAAGGTTGGGTTTTTAATTCTAACATTGAATAAAGATTCCTACACAATGTCTAACCTTCATTAATCATTGAAAACTCATTTTCAGGTACATAAAATATCCCTCTTGCTACTCTACAAACTGTGAGTCCTAAATGCAAAAGTGGACCACGGGACACTGGGTACTTCAGCTTTGTCTTTTAATGGACAGCAGATCAATCAGCGGATGAAAGCTGATAATGAGTGTGCAGTCAGAAATGGTATTCCAATTTATCGTAGAACAAGTACATTTAAAGTTGCATGATTGTGAACTTGTTAAGTGTTCTTGATTTTTCTTCAGAAAAAAAGGAACTCTAAAAACAAATTGAAGGAAAGCTACGAGACATAGTTTCAATAGGTTGCTATTTCTGATAGGCTGCCTCGGCTAGATACAGACAACGTTATGGGGCCACTTGTACAAATGTTCCACCCTAAATGACTGAGGGAAAAAAAACACTCTCCTTACTTACACTTTCATTTCTTCATATTTAACATTTTAATGTAATTTACGGCCTAAAATCTGTCCCCATGCTTGGTCAGGTAGCTTGCTTTAGCTTATGTAGCTTCTCATTTGGCTAGCTTGGTTCGCTGTAGCTTACAGTTTTAGATGATGTAATATTTTAACTTTTTGTATTGTTTCCACCACAACACTGGCTAAACAAAGCTCTCTAGTGTGACATTTAAAAAATTCAATTGAATAAAACTCGCTATAGCTTTGATAATCTGAGTCCACCCTGCCAGTTGTTAAGACTCAATTAACGCACAAAGGATTAGCCAAGCTTTTTATTTCCTGATGACACTGCTTTCTCCGCTTAACACAGTTAGTTTTCTCGGTTAGAATACAGTGTAAAGAGGAATTAGCCGAGGTTATGAATATAAATAATCCCAACATCACATTCGTGAAAATATTTCAAAAGAAAAATTCAACAAGGACTACTAGTTTCTGACTTCTGAGAATCTCATAGACTGTAATATTAATTGACAAAGCCTGAGTGACGTCAGCCATCTGTTACGACAGGGGGCTCCAGAGGCTCATCGGCAGCAGCCGCCATGCTGGAAATCCTGTCTCAGCCGAACTTTCAGTCAACCATACGACAGGCTGAGAGCTGGAGCTGAGGCAGGCTTTAAGCCTTGTGACATACCGTTGCATCGCGCCCACCTGCCAATCATGTCAGCTACGCGCCTAACTGTGGATAACTCGTAAAATCTAAAGGGAGCTGTCCATTTTTCAAGAACGGAGGTTGCTTTATCTAGGCTACCTAATTGAAGGGCAAAAAGATATTAGAAATAGAAATAAACAAACAGAGCTGATGAAGAACAAATCAACCTTGGATATCACAGCTATAGAACCAAAGACAGAAGGGCCAAGTCACAACTAGTTCAGAAAAAATGATGGAAAGCTAAGACACAAGCTGAGACACTCTTTGACAGATAGTTGGACTATTGTTTTAGTATGGAATAATAAGTGCAGCAAATCGTTTCCAACAACATACGACATTTATAAAGACTGTATTGGCCCTGTGTGATCATTATTACATCCTGGTTGGAGAAGCTGAATTAACAGTATTAATTGAACATTTGTGCTGAGAGAAAGCCAATTAACTGAATATCCCTGAAAACAACAATGGTAAGAAATGTTGATTTTTAAAATAAAGAATGTGGTTTTTCGTGAAATTGACGATTGTGAATTGAAATAGATTTCCCACCTGCAGATCTCTACGAGATACCCAAGGTGCATTGGATCCATGGTTTCTTTGCCTTCCTGGAAGTGGCTGACATTAAAATAGGACAGCGTATGGTTGACAAATCCATGCATGGAGCCATCAGGGCTGTACATGTACTGGTAGACCATCCGAGGGATGAAGTCTGAGGTGAAGGAGATGACAAATGCCTGGGAATGTGACAGGGAAGGTGGTGTGAGGGGTGGAGGTTCAGAGATTAGGGACAGAAATGGTACTTACACAAATGTTAATAAAGTGTGAAGAGCAGTGGAATGTAACAACACACAAGTTGAAATGAAACAATGCAGTGGTCTGTATTGAAGGTGTTTCATCACTCATGCAAGAGGTACCCTAACACATCTCTCTGCTTAACATCAGTGTCCTCACATTTCAATTAGGTGACATCATCAGGGTCATGAGGGCCATGTCAATTAAGGTGTGAATGAATATAAAATCCTCTGAGAATAGCAATGTTAGCAGCTATAGTACCAAAGTTTAAAGCATACTGACTCATAAAACTATTTATGCTTTAGCAAAGCCCTGCACCCCAAAAAATAAAGTCAATAACTGAAAAACACTTTATTTGAAATATACTCAGGCTTTACAGCTTTTAACATTTTTAACTTGTTCCACAAAGTAATGGCAGCAGAACAACGAAAGAAACAAATGAATTTAATTCCACTGCTGTGTCCATAGACCTTATGTAACAAGTGGATGTAAATGTTGATTGACTTTTTACTGGCTATTACATTTTTAAACTAGCTACCAAAGGTTTAAACCTTCACTTGTAACATTTTCAGATTAAGAGTCCTATAGAAATCTTTCAGTGATTTACTTTATGTTTAATGTTTTGTATATGACTGCACTTACAGTATATTGATATGCATGTTCAATATTACTGCTGTAGATATTTTTAGTTGTGTTAATTTTCCTTTTTTAATAACGAGCTAAAATGCCCGTCTTTGCCCCCAGCGCTTTACTTTGAAGTGCTGCTTGAAAATACATGACGGTACTTCTGGAGCGCCACTAAAGTAAAGACAGTTATGTATCAAAAACGTTTCTATTTGTAGTTAAGCCAAGTGTGTAATCTAGCGTTTTCTGTGTCATCTTGGCCTCTTAAGAAGTGGAATGTATTTGCATTGCAATAAGCTGATGTTTTTGTTGTTTTTGGATAATAGCGGTTAACGTTAAAGTTCACTTCAGTGAATTATTCACCGAATTAACTGATGAACAACCATTGAGGTTGACGTCTTTGTTTAAAAAAACTAATGGTTAACAAAGTAACATTTTAGATTAACTGTGCACACCTCTGGTTGCTTCTTGAGGCTCTCTTGTATTTTCACCTTTTTGTCAGCTATGGCTCCTTGTTTGAATCTTTGTCATGGTTCCTCCTCTTCTCACCTTTAGACCTTGTTTTCATTCTTTTTTCATTTTTCATTCTTTGGACTCAAATCACAGTTAGCCTTTTGTAATTTCCATATTTATTTATTTTTAAATAGAATAAAATGCCCAAACATGAACTCAGCAGATGGATTATATCCATTCTATTACTTTAGGGTTCTTACATAAAGATGGATTACCCAGATGCAGACTAATAGAGAGAGTTTTCAACATCCACTGCACCCTAAAATCTCAAAAAGGACAAAATAAGTTTAAGCTAAAAGCTCATTGGCAAAAAGGACACTCGGGATTTACTTTGCAGAAATTACAAGAGAGAGGTTGAAACAATGAAATGAAAGCACGATGAGGTGCTCCAGCCATCAACAGTGCACTGTTTTTTAGGAATCTCTTATCTGGCACCAGTCCACAATCAACCATTACACACAGGTCTCACTATTGGTAAGGAACCAGTTGATAGTTATGTGGCTACCCCGAAACGTTTCTTGACTCTTCTCAGCTCTCACATGTTTGGTGAGCAGTGTATGGTTCAATGATTCTGCTCATGGATATGAATGGAATTTGTGACGTCTGTGGTCTCAGTGGAGTTGGTCATTTCTTCACCGGAAGGTCCCGGGGTTCGATCCCCAGCTCCTGCAGCCACATATCACTGTGTCCTTGAGCAAGACACTTAACCTCCTGTTGCTTCGTAGGCGGCATGTGAATGTGCATGAATAGATTAGTTAATACTGATGGATTCTTTACATAGCAGTCTCTGCCATCAGTGTGTGAATGGGTATGTGTGATCTGCGGTGTACAGTACCCGTCTATATACATTTGAGCATGCTACTCAAACAGTAGCTTTTCAGGTGACAGTGTGTTTTACTGTTGGACTGCTTGGACAGGGTGTGCACACACGGGAAACTTTTCCTGAACAAGTACATCAGTAACACTGGGGGTCAGCAGCTGCAACATCGTGAAGGCCAGCAGCTCAAAAGTAAAGGAGAGTTTGCATCAGTTACAGTAATTGATAAAAGCATGTGTGGCAGCTCTTAGGATGATGCAATGTTTATCATAAGGAAACAACAAACATCCATTTTTGTTCTTCTTTGCCAGTAGTTAGATGAAAGCAGTGAGGTTATTGCAGGCCAGACAATGACCTCTTAGAAACATGAGTGTACTTGAAGAATGTTATGGCTAAGTGCTTATTAGATTATGTCATATCTTGTGTGTAATGTTGACAAATTGCTCCTCTGAGGAACATAAATGTGCTCAGTACGCTACATGAGCGTAACACTGATTTTTCTTTTCTTTAAATGGGACTTCTTCGGCGACGTTGGCATTAGAGCAAAGATGAAACAAAAAGTGTTGAAAACGTGATCTACAACCTCGTAAAAACCCCAAAAGAGGTTCAGATTTCAAATATTCAGTGGCTATAATGGACCAAGCTGTCTTTGAGGGTCGTTTGTGGCCTGATGCCGACATAAAACCAAAAGCAAGCACACTTGTGAAAAACTAGGGTTTAAAGAGCTTCAGAGGAGAAAGAAAAGACAGAATATCAGATACAGGGGGAGCAATAATTAGCAAAAACCATAAAGCAATTTTTTAAAACAAAATAAGTGCAATAACTACGACGCTTTTGCCACTCTAAAACTAAAAAAGTATAAACAGGAAAACAGGGGATAAGGGGAGTCAACAAATTATAAACTCTAATCCACAAAGCATTAATAACCATCCATCCATGAATGTCACTCCAATCTTGCCAGGATTTGTGAAGATACCTTGCTGTGTTTATTTGTATAGGGACAAGTATGAAAGAAGTGAACCCCTGCCACACACTACAGCATTTAAAGCCTAAGCTCATTGCAATGCCTGTCCCTAGATGGGCCTTTAGAACACATAAAACTCCACAACAAACAGTATTTTCACAGGAGTATTCACAGGTATTTCAGTTTCGAGACATTACTGATATTTCTTCTACTCTGGCACACAACAACAAAAAAAGACGACATTTTAAGACTCATATCGCCCACTACCCTATGGTGGCGATTTGTGTTTCCCTCTAATTTAGCTTTGTTTACCCTCCAGCTAATCCCATGACATCAGCCCTAAAAGGGTCTATTGCAAACCGTAAGAGGTTACTTAAAACAAAGACAAAGATGGCTCACACACTGCAGGAATCCACAAATCGTAAGGGGTAAACATATTGTTTGGTGTAAAAGCTGAAATAACAGATGGTAAGTTCTTTCTGTGGAGGACAGTGTCCAAAAAGGTCATTTTTTATTGTGTGTGGCCATGTTGCAGTTGCATATAATAAAACATTTCCATTTTAATGGTCAGTAAATGAGGATTTTAACAAGGTACATTGTACCAGACAACATGTCCAGCTGCTGTTTATCTTCTTAATTGCGGCGCCATAGCAACAACAGTTAAAAAAAAACAAGTTTTACATCATTGAGTTCTAGAACCTTGTCGTCATTGTGACCTCATAAAACGTGAATCTTAAACCCTCTCTGCCTTCAGCCAGCCTGATCAGTTGTGTTTGGAGATTGAGCGTGTTGGAGTAGTTTTGAGTCTGTTGTTTGAGTTAACCTGTTTTCATAGTTTTTTGTCAGTGCATTTCAAGATTATCTTCTTCTGTTTTTGATACTTCCTTCAATTGAGTGTCCATGGAGATCCCTGAAGGAAGTCGAGGCATCTACAGACCCATTAGGGTGTTGTTCGACACTCCCATTTATGAACGGGCTTTGCAGATTTGCTGGCACAGCCAGTCATATAAAATCAAGATCGCAATGGTGGCTGAATTTTTACATCTTCAGCAGAAGAACCAGCTCCCAGCCAAGGTTACTGTTGAGGACCTGACTGACCTGCTGGTGATGGAAAGCAAGAAGTCTCTCAGGGTGCAGCTGTGGGACTTTGAGTTGGAGGATTTTGATGATGTGGACATAAAGCCTCTCCTGAAGCTGGTGTGGGAGGTAAACACGAGCTTACAGATGAGAGATGTGGAATTTGAGGCAAGAAGATTGCTCCACTCACCAGAGAAGATGCCATCCTCATTTCAACATCCTAGGATCATCAGACAGGCGCATGATTATTGCAAGATCCTGGCAGAACAGCGACATGAGGTTCCCATTTTCAAACAATTGGGCCTGCAAGGGGTGGTAATGAATGTCGTTCCCAAAGTCCTGCAGGACTTATGGGTCCCTCCAAGAACCACCTCCCGGGAAATGCCCTCCCAGCAGCTAAGTACAATGGCTGTTGGAGTCACTAAGGCTGTTCTTGATCATGCGTCCATTGCTCTGTCTACCAAGCTACAAGAGGTCTCCTTTTCCCGATCCATGAGAGACGACATGGTCCTCTCTGTCACAGGAAAGGTGAGACAAATGTACTCTCAAGACATCCTGAAGAGGAAGAAGAACCGCTTTGAAGTAGAGTTGTTGAAAACCATCACTGATGTGGTAGTAGAGCACATCTGTGGGCTGTTTGAGCCTCAAGTTCAAATGGACATACCTGCGGATGAACACCCTGCCAACACTGATGTACAGAGTTCAGTGTTTAACTGCCCGGCTATACCAAGCCCTTCAACACCTGTAATGTTGCAAGCTGAGCCATCAGCTATTGCTTCAGTCCTGGAGGGAGAGGCTATGGATGAAGAACCCAGCAGTGAACAAGACTCTGTTGTTGTGCAATCTCCAGTACCATCTGTAACCCTGCCAGCTGAAGCTACTGTCCTTGCTTCAGTCCTAGAGGGTAAAGTGATGTATGTCCAACCCAGTGAGGAACCAGCTTTGGCTGATGTGACTACCGCTGAACCTTCTGCAAATATTTGCATGGATGAACCAGCAAATAAGATGATGTCTTGTCCCGTAACCCTGCCAGCTGAAGCTTCAGTTCATGCTTCAGTCCTGGAGGGTGACGTTATGGATGAAAAGCCTAGCGGTGAACCAGACTCGGCTGTTGAACAAGCTCCAAAATCTACCTTAACCCTGCCAACTGAAGACACTATCCCTGCTCCAGTTGTGGAGGGTGAGGTATTGAAAAGGCAGCCCAGCCAAGAACCAGAACCTGCTATGGTGCCGTATTCACCAACACCTGTAACTCTGTCTGATGAAGCTCCTGCCATTGCTGCTGTTCAGGTGGGGTTGAAAGTCAGCCAGGCTGTTTTAGATGAGCAGTTACCAAGGCCAGAACAAGACTCTGCTGTGGTGCCAAATCCATCATCTCATGGACCCTGCCAGCAGAAGCCACAGTTGTTCCTTTAGTGCTGGAGGGTGAGGTCATGCTCGACAGAGAACCAGCTCTTCAGGACCTTCATGATACAGCGAAGAGTGATCCGGACATTAACCAGAAGAAGGTCAAGAAGACTAGAGTCCAAAGATTCTTCATGTGGTTGGGAAAACGATTCTACTGTTTCAGGCCTGAAGATGAAAACTGAGACGTCTTCAGTTTGACTTTCATGTTTAATGTCACCAAAATGGTGATCTCATGAAAATAATAAATTCACTGTTTTATTGCAGTCAGTCCGCATACGCCTATTTTCTATGTAGGTAGTTTGAATTAAGACTGTCTTGTTATATATTTTGGGTCTGGGTCCTTTTAAGGGGAAATTTGAAAGTTATGGATGATTTTAGGATCAGACCTTAAGGGGTGCTCAGCTAAAGAAATTATGACATGGAGAGTTTGTGTACACAGAGACAGAAAGGAAACATGCATGAAAAAGGGGTATGACAAATAAGGTTGATAGCTGGAACTAATAGCATGTGCGTAACCATTCAGCCACAAAAGGTTTTTAAAAACCTATGAAATTAAAATTGACACCCTATAAGATATAAAATAGATGCATAGGGCCATTTGCACAGGTCCAGGACAGTAGAGGTACATTGGTACTTCTGTAAAGACAACAATACAACAAAAAACATGTAAAGCTTTACACCGCGCTGCACACAGGTGAGCACCATCTTGATTATGTGGACTGAGCTTCAACTGGAGACCAATGTTAATGAGTGCATGGCATAAAGATTAGTGTATATTGGTATATTCATATTGTCCTTATTTGCAGTCGTGGGGATGTATTATGTCTCCACACTAACATGCTGGTTTCCTCTATGTTATGAGAGAGATTGTTTTAAACTATCATTAAGGTAAAAAAGGAAAGGATGTAAAATATTAGTCAGTTGGAGCACATGTGCTTTAATTAGTTTTAGCCAATGAGGACCAAGGTATATATGACCCATGTCACTTTAATACCTCTAAGGGAGGGACCAGTAACAAACCTTTTCCAGCTGGGATGAATGGTTGAAACAAACAGATTAAAAGGAGATCAAATGTTCTTGTCTATCTGGTGTATCTACAGTATACACACTTTGAGTAGTCAGAAGTCTAGATAAGTGCTTTACAAGCTCAATGTTCATTACCATTTAATCATAGCCTACATTCTGTCTATCACTGCATTGTTTCAACCCAAGGTGATGGAAAACAGAGCAGAAAACCCACACACTGTACAGTACATGCGTTTATATTTATTCATGTTTTACTTACATTGATGATGACGGCCACCTTTGCTACCCCTCTGAGGATGTTGTACCATATACCTGCAGACAAAACGACATGTATCAACTGCTAGATATATAAACAAAAAATCACTGATAAAATGTTTCACATTGCAGGACTTTATTCACAGACACATTGACTCTTTCTTTTACATTCATATGCATTCATGAATTGTATTACTTCTTAAGAAGTGAATGTTGACTTCAACCCACCAATGTCTTTGGCTCTAGCTGCTACTGGTCTTCTCAACTCGGCTACAAATTTCTTGGCATCCAGTCGTATTTCAATGATGTTGTTGAGCAGAGCAAAGAGTGGAGCCAGAGGGAAGGATGCCACAAACAATGTGACAAATCCAAACTGGATGACTGGACACAGAAGAAGACAGAAACTGCTCATCATATTCAGCCACTTTTACATGTACATGATGTGTAGAATGTAAATTTTGGAAATAATTCTAACACCAACAGTTTGTAAAATTAGATGCAGCTGAACTGTCCCCACCTTAAGCTTAAACAAAAAGTGGAGACAGGAGGGAAATAAATGAAAAAGTCTGCATTAGTTTGTTGGAGAATTTTTATTAAAGGAGATCGATTATACTCACTTTCACCATTAATGATGTCAGTCTGGGACACCTATTGAGTAGCGTTGCGAGATGTTTAGCTGAAAAACCTCCTTATTTATCTTATACTGGTCTCAGTAAAACAATGAAACGGTTCATATCAGCTGCTGTCTCTTTAAGCCCCCCCCCTCCCACATGTCCACTTTCCACTTATTGGCCTGCTCTGTTTGCAGTAGCAGGGACATTTGAGTGAGCCTCTAGGTGGGCGTGTCCTACTGCTTTGCTCCACGATTCGCTCAAACACGTCAGCAGAACCTGACGTCAGGTTCTGGCCAAGTCTTGGCAAGTTCTTGTAACGTCTTGATCGTACAGACAGAGCAGCAGGAAACCACGTCCAAGGAATACGCCAACAACTTTGTATCTTGTATTTAAAAAAACCTTTGCTGAGGTTTAGTATAGACATCCAACATCGTAACATAAGATGTATGTATTTAAATATGGATCAGCATTAAAGATCTCCTTTAACATTTGGGCAGAATAGTAAAAAAAATAAGTGGTACTTGAAGTTTTTTGTTCAGCTTTCATGATATTGTAATCATCTCCACCCAAAAAGCTGGATAATTGCTAATGCATAAAGATTTAAAGCTAAAATTAAAACCTTAAACGGCATAAATTGTAAATTAAATTGATATTATCTGATGAGTTATCATTCAGCCTCATGAATTAGACAATTGGCTGGTCTGTTATGAACTCTGTAAAGTGTTTATATCTTACTCAAGCTAAAAATCCCATACAATGCTACCTATGAGTGTCTTTTGCTTCTGATTTTTTGTCCTGCGCTAGGACAAAAAAACGCACTGAGTGTATGTAGTGGTACTGTGTGTTTTGTACTGACTCATTTCCATGTACTCAGGTGTTAATCCAGCAAATGGCTCCAGGAAGTGGTCGGCTTCGTATCTCTGCAGCTTCTTCTGTCTCTCCTCTTCCTGAAAAGCCCCTTGCTTTGACCGGATGTAGCGAATCAGCTTCTTCAGCTTGCTGAGGAACGTTCATAAACACATCAATACATACACAGAATTTGAACAAACACAAACAAGCGTGTTCACTTAGTTTTGTCCTGTTTGTTGACTGTTTGCATCATTTGAGGGCTGGGTCTTCTTGCTGATGTTTGTTCTTTTAAGCTTTATAAGAACTGCTTTAGGTTTGGAACTGCACTTGGTAACAATGTAATGTACAAACTCTTCAATTATTAAAGTTATGCATACTCACGGTATCCCAATCTCAAAGAGGTTGTTCTGAATGAGCTGCTTTCCCAACATGGTGATACTCAGCTGGATACACAGCTCCATCAGACAGCCACCATGAGCACACTGTAAAACAGGGGGGCAAATAAAACCATTTAAACAAGAAGGTCACAAATGGAGTTGAGCTTGCATAGCGCTTTTCTAGTCTTCTGACTACTCCAAGCGCTTTTACATCCAGGTCACATCTACCCATGCACACACTGACGGCAGAAGCTGCTTTGTAAAGTGTCCATCAGTATTGGCTAATCCCATTCATACACATTTATACGCCGCAGACGGAGCAGCGGGAGCAACTTGGGGTTCAGTTTCTTGCCCAAGGACACATGGGACATGTGGCTGTAGGAGCTGGGGATCAAACTCAACTCAAAAATATCTTTAAAGGACAAAAATACAACAACGTTATGTGTGCTTATATGTAATTTAGCTATTGGTGAGTTGGATGAAGTTGTCAACATAGTTTAGCTTGCTTATCTCAGTTTGCTTAATGGCGGGGTTGGTCATTTTCTCCAGATACACTTTTTAAGATTTTGGTTGAAATTGTCTTTAGGTCCTGACAGAAATTAATAACTCATGTGCTCTGAAAAAGGAACAAAGAAAATCCGTCATCTGTAGCAGTTGAAAACACGTAAAAACTTCGACCAATGTCTGCTCTCGGTTCGAGTTTTATGAACCAATCATGCCCTCCTGTCTCCCTGCTCGTTCTCTACCCCATGCATGCACGAGCCCACACATAAAGCATGAGCTGAGGTCAGCTTCTGGACCAATGGCGCTAGTGCATGGAAGTGAGGGGCGCGGCTTTTGAGGGAGCACAGAGGGGAGGTGGTGGGTGCAGACGGAGCACTGAGGGAATGCTCCTTTCAAAATCATGCTAGTTTTTCGAAAATGACCAACCCTGCCTTTAATCAATAACATGAAACACTAGCAACATACCTTCTTTGTGCATATTTAAGTAGTGTAGCTTGCCATTATGTCTCTAGCTAACATGATCAATGAAGCTTACTCAAGTTATGTCTCTAGCTAGCTTACTCTAGGTCAAAAATGGGGTTGTTGCAAAGATTGTTGGTCAAACACGGTGATGAAGATCAATCATATTCAGTCTAGATTATCTCATGTCACCATTCTGACAGCAAGCAACAACATTCTGACTGCTGTGCACTTAACAGTCAGTGGTGTTAATACACTGATTTTGTGAAAACCCCATAGTTTTAAGTTTTAAGTATTAAAAAAAATAATAATGTGCTTTAACCTTACCTCTTCCATTCTGTAGGATTCAAACACATATAAGTAGCTTCCTGGTCTGCCCACCAGTCTACAGGGAAATCAAAGACAGAGTCAGCAGCAGATATATATAGTCCTTTATCTTAAAACATATTATTTTCAGCATTTGTTTAAATCATCTAGGAGAGCATGTTGCATTGTGTTGTCTAGCTTGTGTGTTCTGCTGTAAAGCGTCCTTGGGTCCCTTAAGAGGCCCTATATATTCAAGCTGCTTCTATTGTTATTATTATAATGAGATATTAGAACAACAGAAAAAGTAACTTAGACCCCAACTTAATAAAAATAACTTTAAAACATAATGCAGTTACCCACCTTCCCCTGAAGAAAGCTATGTAGATGATGGGGGTGAAGGCATTGAAAAACTTGAGGATAAAAGTCTTGAAGATGAGTCTTTCCTCAAAACTCTTGTCAGTTTTAGGAACCTCTAAAAATAAACAAGAAGTCAGTAGTTTGAATCAAAGAGGTGATTTAATAATGAACTGTTAAACTGTACTGATTGTTCACGGAGGATGTTCAAAATATATACAGTATATATGGGAAAATGGTAGAACGTTGCATCTAATAAAATGACAAAATATGAGCAAAAGATTCAAATCTACTGCGCAGGTCTGCCTAAAACATGGAGAGATGGACAGGTAAATGAAAGGGAGGGATGTTAATTATTGACATTTCTGGTACCATGAACCTTCTTACCTAAATGATGGTGTTGGTCTTTTAACTAATCCAGCGTTTGTTTGAATTGCCAGATGGCCTGTACAAGCCTGATATCTTTACTGAAACAGTTTTGGGTCTTTTTTTAAAAACTCTCCCTGTTTACAAATGTTGAGGCGTAACAAAGACAAATTCAGTAAAAGGCTTTTTCAGAAAATGTTGTATCGGATTAAGATTGGATAAAATGCTGTTTAATCCAACAGCAATATAAAACAGTACCAGTAGGCAACCTCCGGTCTTGAAATATGAAGCCAATGCAGAAGTGCAAAATCCTGCAGTTAGTCGAGTGTCAGCTTGAGGCTGGCTCTAGGAGCCCTGAAAGTCACATACACACGACTGGCAAAAAAGCACTTTTTACAGCAGAAATTAACATTTTTACAGCCTGGTACAAAAAAAGGAATAGGTCTGATTAGTTATTGTCATCATTGGCACACACTGTACGGGGGGTGAATTTTTCTTTTGATTTTGAAAACGATACGTGTTTTCCATTGTTAGGCGCATAGCTGACATGATTGGCTTGATGATAGGCTTAAAACCCGCCTCAGCTCCAGCTCTTAGCCTGACGTTAGGTTGACTGAAAGTTAGGCTGAGACAGGATTTCCAGCATGGCGGCTGTTGCCAATGAGCCTCCGGAACCCCCTGCCGTAACAGATGGCTGACGTCACTCAGGCTTTGTCCATTAATATGTACAGTCTATGGACAATACCTGTTATATAACAATGCCTATGAATGATTTTGTTCACAGTGAAAAAAAGTGCATGCATGTCTGATATTGTGTAAGATGCTTGAGTTAACAGCAATACATAGAGAAATCGTGCCAGCAGCCTAACCCTAACCCTAATTTCCAGAGCCAGTTGTTCACCAGACCTACCTAACACAGTGAGCCATCGTGCCACAGCACCGTACACCTCATCAAGAATTAGGATGACCACCAGGTTGATAATGGCCGCCGTGGTTTTAACCGTTAGTTGCACGTGGTTCCGTGTGGTCGGATTGGAGCTCAAATGGAGGGCGGCTTTGGTGGAGATTCGGAAGAGTATCACACCAAACACGATGGCAAATGTAACACCAATCTGTGTAATGGAAAGGTTTGTAGAATGACAAATACAGAATAATGTAAATGAAAAGACAACGTTTCTGTATATCATCACTGATGTACAGTATTTATGTGGTTATTGTTACCATTAAAAGCATCATGACAATGTTTGTCATGTAGGCAGGGAGGCGATCTTGACATGTGAGCTTGTCCATCTATAAATAAAAAGAAACATATAAAACTTCAACAAAAATATAGTTTAGTGCACTGTTACAGAAGCTGCCTCCATTATTCTCGAGCAGAAAACGCAGTGGAAACCTTCTTAAAAACAAATATATTTGCACCTTTCTTCTGAGATGTGGATTCTGACGGGACTACTATTATCGGATGACCTCTGATAATAGTGGGTAGGTAAATTACCCCTGGAATTTTTACTTTACAAATTACAGACAAGGGGGATTAAAAACACAGACGTCCTCAGCTGATTTTTGCAAATTACCAGAGGTCCCTAGTTAATACTAATACCATGCAAATAGGGCTTAAGAGGGACAGCTACAGCTGACCTATACTGTAAATTTGACAGATTTTTGTCTGTAATTAAAAAGAAGAATTATAATTTTATGTGCATGTAAATCTGAGTGACAAAGAGTTATAAGACTTGAGCAAAGAGGGTAGACAACACACACTATCTGCCACAGAAATGAGCATAAAGATAAAACACACAGACACTCTTCATGCACACCATATATGTCCAAAGCACAGAATGTAGAGGTGAACAACTACTTAAGAGCTATAACTTAAAAAGATGCACATTTGTGGAGCCTAAAGTCATGTTTACCTTGTGCCGTGATTTCTTATCTTTGCTGAGAGACTTCTGCATGACCCTGAATTCATATTCAGCCCTGGGGTGGTCCTGTGATGGTGACATGGACACAAATGGCAGACATACACAGTAAAACACACATAGGAGAAGTAATGTTGAGCATATAGTGGCAATTATTAAAAGTCCTGTTTAAAACAAGATGATAAAAGACCTTTAGAAGCACAGACTTGTCCTCCAAGTTTCCCAAGTGAGAAATCAGCACTTAAAGAGAGGAAATATCAGATTGAAAGGCTGATAGGTGGCTGCAATTTAAGGAACCTGGGAGGCATTTGTTTGTACATTACTGTTAAATGAAACTGCTATAGAAAGTGTTATTGTTGTGAAATGTTCAACGTCGGGGTATTTTCAAATCAAAGGTAAATATCAGTATTTGCACAGTTTCTAATTGGATTTCTGAGTGCAGAAAATAATTACTAGGTTATCTTTTTGCCATATTTTTTCATCCTCCTGTAGTAGTATAAGCTTTTTTTTACTGGCATACATCCCAGAATCCTTTTAGTGTGAATCTGAAAGAGAAAGCAGAAGTAATAAAGCTTGCAAAGAGATAACGAAATAAAGCAAACATGAGACGATTTGGTTCCTGGTTGGATGTCTTAATACCGGCAGTGAATGAGTGTTCTAAAAAATGAGCTCATAGCATTCATTCAGTTGGAAGGTTATGTACATCTTGTGACTTAAGTTAACAGGACAATTTGACTTGAACACCACACAAGGTTTATACAGCTAAAAACAGCCTGGGGTCAAATTGACCCCAAAGAACACAGATGCGTACAAAATGTGTACAGGACATTGAAAACATATCATCATGTTCATTTTATGTTTACCCAGTTGTCACCGTTAAATTAGGAAAAGTCATTAAATATGAAGCAAAAAAAATGATGTCAATCATTTATTTAGAGACGTTAAACATTGAATGGGGTCAAATTGACCCCAAAGATAATAGGAGGGTTTAGCCATAATTGCTTGTTTCCATGTAGTCCGTGCTCGCTGCTTTCCGTCAGCGCCACGGTTTTGCTCTGTCTGATGGCTAGCACCCTGCCCCACTGGGTCCTTTTCTGGAGCGTAAGCGCAGCAGAGCGCAGCCAACTACAGGATCACGTGGGAATGAAGAAAGAAACGTGCTAACAACATGTTGCTTTGTCTTTATGAGGATGATTTGCTTTTCATTCGGTGACTCTTTCAGCGTAATGTTGATAAAGTAATGGAACATCATGATCGTGAGTTTGTATATTACGTTTTATTTTGAAATTGACCTGGACACTGTGCTTTTCCTTGTCTGACTTCCTGTCCGATCGATCTGTTCTATCCAGCTTGACGCGTGCTAGCAGCGGGCTCCGGTTCATGGTACCAACAATAAGTAACGTTCCTCCCTGTTCATAACACCTCACCATGTTTTAGGCAGACCTGCGCAGTAGATTTAAAGCTTTTGTTTGATTTTGTCAAGCTTTGCCATCATTACATCTTTGTACGTTTATAGTGGTCCCACAATGGTGTTATATTGGTGTCCCAGTCTGTGAATTTCACGTGTCCTCATGACGTTGTGAAAGTACTACATGTAAACAAACAGTGGGGGCTTCTCAATTATACGTACAAACACACTCAGACTTCCACACACTACGCGCTGTTCTGCCCCGCCGATTTACAGTGATTCCACCTCACCCCAGTCATGCCTCTGTATCTATCTCTGACATTGGCTAGGAGGTCGGACGACTTGGTCCTACCATCACACCTCTGTGACATTCACATTGAAGGCCAGACATCACAGGGGTGTAAGTATCGCGCCTTAAATCGGCATTAAAACAGACAAACTGTTGTGACAAAAATAAAGTGTAGTGTGTTAAGAGATTGCAACAGCAGTAGTAGCAGCAGAAAGGCTAGACAGAGAAAAAGATAGGAGTTTATTTAGTAAAAGGAATTCATCCAAACCTTGAGAGCTTCCTGTGAAAAATAAATCAAGAGAGACAGAGAGGGGAGGGGTTGGACAGGGAAACGAGGAGTTTCATTTTACTTCATGTTTACACTGAAATACAAAAAATATATTGGAAATGCTGAACATTGTTTTTAGGGATGACGTTTTACAGTTTTGTTGGTAAAATGGTTATTTGCAGGGAAATAATTGGTTAATAAAAGTTTATTAAAAAGCTCACGTACTACCTCATGGACAAGGAAATGAATACAAATCTCATCCTCTATCATACAATTAACTGTTACAAATGGTGAAGTGTTTATTAATTAGGACATAATAGCACACGTAAAAAATATTAAACTAAAACTTGTAAATTACCTCGTAGGAATAAAAGTATTTCTTTGAAACCTGGCTGGCTCTGTAAGTATCATGGTTGCTATGCTAGTTTGGGGAGAATTCAATTCTTCTACAAACACGGGAATAGAAATGTGGATTATTATAAATAAACTTGGCATGCCATTTTTGTATATGACAATGTACAGATCATACTGTATGTATAGTACAGATTAATGTTTTTTTCATCATTCTTTTGTAGGAGCCATTTCAGTTTCACCTGCTGTTAAAACTCACCTCTTCATCTTCAAACCCAGTCAGGTCCCATTCATGGTTCAGTCTCATCTGCCTCCTCTTCCAGTGCTCCATGAACATGGCAGCTTTAAACCAAAGACATACAATTGGAAAAAATGCTCAAATACGCACATAAAACTGACACTGAGATTTATTCAGAAATCAAGCTTCAAATATAATATGACAAAGAGGTACATGGTGTTTGTGAAATATCGTCTTTTATTTAACTTTAAGACATCCCATAAAACACACTCTAAAAGGATCACAAAGCTAAGCTAGGAAGGCCCTTACATGTATACGGCACAAAGTGATGCTATGAATGTATTGTTCAGTGCGAGGGTGTGTGCACACTCACCCCAGAGCGCCATGAATATTGAGAAGAAAACAGTGGCAGGGTTGTCGAATAGATGACTGGCCCGGGCGGTCCCACAGGCGGTACTGAGTTTCCAGTAGCTGCACACCCGGTCACACAGAGGACACATGGTTATGTTGTTCTTCGGGTGGCAGATTTCCATGCTGGAAAACAACAAACATGGATGCACTCAGAGAAAAGGTGAAATATAACATGCAGGGGCTATTATCTTTAAACACCACTAAAACAGGGATTGTTGTTATTTCTCTCCGTAAAGCTCCTTTAAGGAACTTTCTGTTTGTGTGGATTTTGGTGCACCCTGAGGACAAAGTCGAACACCTAAGGTCTTTGCTGATCCTGTGCCTTACATGTGTTTTCTGATAATACATCTCATTCAGCTTTCTTTTAACTGTCAAACATTTCACTCATTAAATTGTTGTCAATGAACTAAAAGGCTTTTAATCCCCTTGTGTGACACCTTTTCCCTTATTGTTGTCTTATCCTCTGATTGATGATTGTACTTATAACTGAGCTAAGAGATTTCCCCCCCCTTAAACCAAGTTATAAAGCTCAGGATCGTACAGTTGGACTGGGAATGGGATTACCATGCACATGACATTGAAGCTGTTATTTTTAAGGTACATTGGGCAACACAACAGTTAATTAGCCAAATTGGAAATGGATGGATTGTGTTGTGAGGTCTAACAGCTTGCCCAATAAGACAGTCATAACAACCTTACCCTATAGACATGTATACAAACAGTGGATATGATGGTGGTCTTGAGGAATAGTCATCAGTGTTGTGTCTGCGTTGAAACCTTCACGTTCTTACTGTTGTCTGAGCTACTGTGGTGGACTCATGTTCCTGTGCCACTTAATCTTATTCATGTTTAGAATATGAGTTTCCTCGTTTTAAACTTGTATTCAACCTGTCCTGCGATTATGATATTTCCACCTGCCCTCCTAACAGTCCTCCTGATGGTCTACATGCCACCCAGTCTGCTGCCAGACTCACTCCTTTGCCTTGTTCCTGGCCAGCCGTAATGTTTAATTCTTAGACCACTACAATAAACCCCTCTTTTTTACCAGCTTTGCTCAAATATAGTAAGGGAATTGTATCAGATATTTGGCAAATCTGGGAATAAATTCCTTACCAATAGCTTTCTTCACAAATGTGTTCATAAAGGTGTCTTATAACACGTATAAAAAGATTTAAATCCAACTCCTGTAGGAAAATCCGTGAGAGCGGCTCAAAGTCGGGGTACCTGGAATAGTACCTTATTGGTACTATATACTTATGGGTGAAAAATTGAAAATGTTAACCTCTGCTTTAGGTAGCTTGTGAGGGGTCAAACTAGGGGTTCTTTAGGATTCTGAATCCATTGCACACATTTGTTTTGCAAAAAATCCACTCATTGGTGGAAAAATGGCCACGCCCACTTTTACATGTAAATTTACAGTAGCTTTATATGTTGATTTTAATATCTCCAACACTAGTTAAAAAAAATACTGCACCACATTGTCACATGTCTTAGGGGTCCAGGTCTGAGTCTTCTCCACTCTCTACTGTTCTTAAAGTGGGGATTGGGACCCCCTGGGGGCTCGTGAGACACTGAGAGGGGGGTCGCAAGATGCCTTCACTTACTAAATAAAAAAGTTGAATGATCTAAAATTGCATATTTTACACATTATTGTGAAAAAACATTGAAATATTATTTGAATTTTAAATACAACTACAGGGGCAAAGTAATATTTATGCTGAAATGAAAGTGATGGTTAAAAAGTGAATGTAAGTTTTCACATACAGTAAGTAAAACAATGTATGTGTTTGCTGCTCCCTACAAATGAAAACACACACAGACATCACCTGAGTGTCTGTTTATTAAATGTTTAATGTCCACTCAGTTCTACAGTTTATACATGGAGTTTACTTGTGTTCCGCTTCTAGCCTTTCTTACAACAAATTACTAAAATAGGGACAGTTGGGGTCCCCGGTCTCTAGCGCAGTTATTTTGGGGGTCCCAAGCTGAAATGTTTAGGAACCTCTGCTCTACATCATCATTGATACAGTTCTTGCATGCTGTACCTTTACCATTTCTGCATGCCGAGATACATTCAACACCATTCTCCATTACAATTAAAGCTTGTGAACCAGACTGGCTCCTCAGGAGCCATGAGGTCCTGTGTTGGAACCAGCTCATAACCATGAACTCCTACCACCCATTCCTCGTCACTGGGGTCCAAAGACATGCTCTGCTGAAGCATCCAGTCCCTTTTTTTGATATAGGCCTGGAGAGATTGCTTTGCAGCTTCTCCCTCTGTTGGAGGTTTCTAGTTAGATCAACTCAGCCATCGCCTTCTGTAAGAACCTGTATCAAACCAGACAAACTGACACCAGGTATAGAGTAATAGCTGGTGCATGATATTTGTACTGGAAAATTTGGATACCAGGTCTTTGATGGCTATAGTAGCTCGCAAAAAGTTCACTGTCATAACCAGGAACTGTTTTGATCAACAGATTTGACCAGATATGGTACATTTGGCACCAAGTGCAAAGCACCTGGTGCATTTATGCAGCAACCTCTAGTGTTGAAAAATGAAGCCGATGCGAAAGTGTGAAATCTTGCAGTTCGTCGAGTGTCCGCTTGAGGCCGGCTGCACAGGCAGTCACATACACACCCATTCAAAAAAGCCTGTTTTTACAGCAGACATTAACATGTTTACAGCCTGGTTAAAAAAAAACAAAAAGGGGTGATAAGCTCATGTCTCGATCGACACACACTGTACGGGGGGTGAATTTCTTGATAACTCGTTCATTTTGATTTGATGAAGGACAAGAGTTATTCACAATAAGGTGTGTAGCTGACCAGATTGACAGGCGGGCGTGGTGTAGCTGTTTGTCAGGAGGCTTAAAACCCGCCTCGGCTCCAGCTCTCAGCCTGTCGTTAGGTTGACTGAAAGTTAGGCTGAGACAGCATTTTCAGCATAGAAACGATAGGCTTCCAAAGCCCCCTGCAGTAACAGATGGGTGACGTCACTCAGGCTTCTGCCATTCATATTTAGAGCCTATAGTAACAACACAAGCAGAGACACAGAACTACGGTGATCCAAAGCTAAATGTACAGGTACACTCACACTGATAGATTACTGCTTAGAAACCCCAAACAGCCGGGAGACGAGCAGACAGTTTGTAAAAATAGTTTGTTGTTGTGTTTTGATATGTGTTTTGAGGGATCCTTATAAATATGCTGTTTTCTATATAATAGATGCTTCTGTGTTGTGCTTATTAAGATCTTATCTAAACAGATGTCTGATTCGAAAAATACAAACATTAATTATAAAAGTCACCTTGTAAGGTTTTCGTCAAGCTCGGGCCCATAAATACAGTTAAAAGGACAGGCTGTGCTCAGAGAGAACCTGCACTGGCTCAGGTCAGGTCGGATTGTTTTGGGCACGGTCTGAGCTAAATTGTAAAGGTATAACTTGCAAGAACTGTATCAATGATGATGTAGAGCAGAGGTTCACATACATTTCAGCTTTGGACCCCCAAAATAACTGTGCTAGAGACCGGGGATCCCCACTGTCCCTATTTCAGCAATTTATTGTAAGAAAAAGACTAGGAGCAGAAAACAAGTAAACTCGATGTATAAACTGTAGGACTGAGTGGACATTTAAAATGTCCTAAACAGACACTCAGTTTATGTATGTGTCAATTTTCATTCGTAGGGAGCAGCAGACACCTACATCGTTTCACTTATGTGAAGCATAAATATTACTTTGCCACTGTAATTGTATTTAAAATTCAACTAATATTTGAATGTTTTTTCACAATAATGTGTAAAATATGCAATTTTAGATCATTCAACTTTTTTATTTGGTATAATGGAAGGCATCTCGAGACCCCCCTCTCAGTGTCTCACGAGCCCCCAGGGGGTCCCAATCCCCACTTTAAGAACAGTAGAGAGTGGAGAAGACTCAGACCTGGACCCCTAAGACAATTGACAATGTGGTGCAGTATTTTTTTTAACTAGTATTCGAGATATTAAAATCAACATATAAAGCTATTGTAAATTTACATGTAAAAGTGGGCGTGGCCATTTTTCCACCAATGAGTGGATTTTTTGCAAAACAAATGTGTGCAATGGATTCAGAATCCTAAAGAACCCCTAGTTTGACCCCTCACAAGCTACCTAAAGCAGAGGTTAACATTTTCATTTTTTCACCCATAAGTATATAGTACCAATAAGGTACTATTCCAGGTACCCCGACTTTGAGCCGCTCTCACGCATTTTCCTACAGGAGTTGGATTTAAATCTTTTTATACGTGTTATAAGACACCTTTATGAACACATTTGTGAAGAAAGCTATTGGTAAGGAATTTATTCCCAGATTTTTGCAATATTCCCTTACTAATATTCTTTGAGTATGAATATAAATGAATTAATTTAAAAGTGAATAAACAAAATCATGATGGCCATACAATCGAATGTTTGCTTTTTCTTCATTATCTCATAAAGATGTTAAAAATGACTTTAGAAAAAAGAACATAGGCTGAAAGAACAAAATGTTTCTATCTTATATGTTTAAAGAGTATTTATGTATAATTAATTAATAGCTGAACTTACATTGATGCTTTCCGCAATTAAAACTATTGTCAGATTTCTACCAGCAGTTATTCCTCCTTGGTGTCCCTTTAATGATTTCTCTTTGGCAGTGTCATAAAAGCAGTCATTGTAATGACACTGTACACTGCTGACATTAATGTGAACCTCTTTAAAGCAGACGGACGAGTGGTCTGCTTTGTCTTAGCGTGCGATTAGGGCCCGGTCGAGTCTGACATTAACACTTTTATTGAGTGTGTGTGGTGTGTGTCTGCATTATGTGCAGATGTGTGCCGGCAGCATGTGTCATAATATCCTGCAGGGTGATGAGAAGCAGGTAAAGGAAGGAGAAGAGGTCCTAGTTTCTCAAGTCATTCATCAAGCTCTTTTAAACATTTTGGAATTGCTCCAGTAAATTAGATGAGAACGCAGCTGTGAAACAGGGCAAATGTGCCTGATCAAAGTATCCATTACAAGTAGTTATTTTTTTCAACAAATGGACTCAGATTGTTATTATGTATAGGACAACATTGCAGAAGGATTCCTATTTTTTGTAGCTTTTTGTGAAAAAGAGAAACAGCCATTACATTCCCCACTTCAAACCAGAAGACTTCATTAGCCCTTTTCAGCTTTTTCCACAAAAGTGCCTCAAGCTCAGCCGTCATCACGTATTGGTACATACATATTCATTAATTGATGGCGTAGTATTCTTGTCCCATTCTATGAATTCACATTACATTTCGGCGTTGCGGAAGCATGGCACAGCGGGAGCTCCACATACACACACAGTCAGACATGCACACACACACACACACACACAACGCTGGGCTCCCCCTGCTGGTTCCGCTTCTGTTACGGGTCTGTTACTACCTCGGAAGACGGTACAAAGGTGGGATCACTTGTCCCCCCATCATGCCTTCGCGACATTCAGGTCACAGGAGCATTAATATCACGGTTTGAAACGGCAGTCTGAAAAGGACTATTGACTAAAGCTGCAGTACTGTATAACATGGCAGAACACAGTTGTGTTATATTTTTCATTCATCGTTATTTTGTGTTGCACAGAAATGGTGTTGAATCCATACTAACCGTTTCAAACTGCAAGATAAGACGTGTCAAAACATGTTGCTGCAGACACAGATTAGTGCATGTTTTAAGTGGTAGACAGTCAGTTATTAAGAGAAGAGCCCACCTCGGTATGTTGTCGTCAACTGATGCACATCCATACAAAAAGACGATGACCCCCACTAGAGAGGCTGGAATCAGCATCTGGGTGTACAGACCCAACCAAGCAAAGTACAATCCAATCTTTTCACCAAAGTACTTCCTACATGACACAGAACAGATTCACATTTTAAGATTATTCAGACAAGACATTCATGCAGATAATATATTATAAACCAAATACTGATACCCATCATCAAGCATCTGATGACTATTTATGTTGTATTAATCTCTATAAAGATATATCTGTTTCTGGTTGCAGACAGGGAAATGTTACACTTGGCCTGAGTATACAATCACAGCTATCAGGACATACTGGCTACATTGAAGCACTAAATATATCGTTCTCTATCCTGAAAGGCTAAATTGTTGTCAGAAGAAAATCATTGTCCAGATTGTTTGGACACAAATGATTTGAAGTAAATTATTTACGTAGAAAATCTGTCTTTACCGCACAAGTCCTATTGGCTGGTACTTGTAGAAGACACTGTAGTTTGCCCACTCTTCATACAAAAGCTGTGGAAGATAATCATTAGTTTGATTGAAAAACAAAAATTGGTACTGATGTGTCACACCATGTAGACACTAACAAATGCAACAATCTATAATGACCTCTACTCTGGCTTCTTTATATTTAGAAATAATGTTTCACCTTTCTGTCATTGGACTCTGCACTCTCTTCATTAATATCTCCCTGAAAGGAAAGAGCAGCGATAAAGCAAGTTGTCATTCACACAGGCTGGAGACTATAAACCAGGATTTGATATTAAGACATCGACTAATTGGAAGAAGTTAAGCTACTGTAGTTTTTACCCAATATCTTTTTGACTTGTCTTATAGTGGTCATCATCAAAATGTGACTGATTAAAAACAAACTTGGTGGCAAGTTTGGTACGACTTACATCATGAAGAGGGTAAGCTGCTGTATAAACACCACTGCCCAGCAGACTGGTTATTCCTGCAGAGAGAAACATATGAAGGCGTCACTGCTACACGATTACCTGTTGCATGTTTAGGTAGCTGTCTTAGATCTTGGTTTAAAAAAACCATGTTGTCAAAAAGACATCAATAAAGAATTCTCTAATCCAAAAGGTTTCAGAAATCATGTACTGTGCACTGTAAGCCAAACCATTGAAAATACATTTCAGTTTGGGGATTCTGGGCTCTAAGAGCATGGGTGGCTACATTAGTTTTGTAACTCAGGAGATGATAAATCCAGTAAAAATCAAGCCATTGCTTTCTAAAGTCACATAATTTCTGGAGAGGACCTGAAGGATAAGAAAGCATGAGTTCAATTTGAATAATTCAAACATATTTGTAAAACTTAACCTGAAATTATGCTGGGTCTTTACGTTTCTTATGAAGACATGGGATATACAGAGATCCTAACTTACCCATGCTGTACTTGGCTTTGCATTTTGTTCTTTTAAGTATTTCATAAACCTGTAAAAGAAGTAGAGCTGAATTTATCACACCATGCCGCAGACGAAAAAAATAGCCAGAATTTATTTATTTATTTATTTTTTACAAATGAATACAAAAATAAAATAACGATTAATATTCACATATCATGCAAAAATACACTTTACCACGTTTTTCTAACACTGATATGTGTCCCTAGTCTGTCTGCAAACCCCCCAAATTATGAGAAAAGTCCATCCTCTCCATCTTTTGCCTGCTCCACTTTTCATAAAAGGTGTGCTCAAACAGGCCGTTTAGACACTTTCCCTTTGTGACATCACAAAGGGCAGTAACCCCTCCCCCAGGGGAGATGACACTCCCACAGCTAGGTGTTTGTTTTGCTCTTTGAGTTTGCCTTCTCACAGTAAAAAGTGGGGCATGGTGCAAAAAAGCCCAAGCCACACAAGCACTTCCAGAGAGGGGCGTGGTCAGACACAGCTCATTTGCATTTAAAGCTACAGACACAGAATCAGCCTGTTCTGATCAGGGCTGTAATAGAGGGGTTTATAGGCATGATCAGATACAGGATCAGAGTGGATATTTGGCAAGAAACTTAAAAGACATAATTTGGGGAGCTCTGAGACTTACGTATGTTGACCAATTAAAAAAAGGGGGAAATATGTGACCTTTAAGCTTTGATTTGCAAAAGCAAGAATGACTTTGAGCAAAGTTATTGATGACTTACTATAAACTGGTTGGACTGGTTCTGAAAGCTGACCACGCATGACCTTTGTGGGACTGAAAGTCGATTTGATACACTCCCTAATTCATTACATGTACAGAACCTGCGCTGTCACTAATTTAAATCTAGTCTGGGCATGTGTTTGTTGGCTGACATACTACTATTTTCTATGCAGAATTAAAACACAGTTGGACAGTTTCATGGGCAACAAATAGTCACAGGATGGACATAGCTTCCTTATCAGCTTAAGTATTGTTATTAGACACTACAGGGTTTGTTTGCATGTCTCTGGCCTTTTTGACAAACAACCAGAAGGTTTCACTTTATGATGATGATGATTAGATTTTGTATGTCTGAACCAAAATGTGTGTTTGAATGACTGAGTGAAATTTAATATCTAGGAGCTGCTGGATACATAACAAGAAAACTTTGGTGGGCTTACCATTGAACTCCTCGTTCTGCTATCGAAGAAGTAATCTTTGTCAGAGAGGTCAAACCTGTACATACACACATACACAAAATCAAGATGTTTTAACGCCTAGTACAATTCAACCATGTCCAATTAAACTGGCTAGTATAGTCAAAAGTGTCCTATAAAACACACACGCACACACACACGCATGCAAGCACACATACACGCACATACACATATACATAAATACATAAAGATAATTTTGTGATATTATTAAGTATTTTCCATGAAAGTGAACTTACAGGTGCTGTTTTTCTCTGGAGAACGTGTGTGACAGATGTTTGAAGTTTCTAGATTGATGTTCTTCAACTTGAGGGTGGAGAGGCTCCACAACTTTACTGACCAGAGAGCCAATCTTCTCCATAACACTGCCCGACTGCTTCACTTCATAGACCTGTATATGTTCACAAGACCCCAAAGGACCATTATGATTCAGTATGAAACCGTCTCTTACCTTTTTCTCTTTAAGTATGTACTGTAACTTTTAACTGTCCATACTAGATTTGACCAATTACACCATAATACGCCTGCAGTTTATATAAGGTTGTGTTTTTTTGTTTTCTTGTTTCTATTCTCCAACTGTTAACATTTATGATGTTTCATTTAGTAAAAAAAACATTTTGATTGATTAAACATCTTAAGTATCATCACCTCAGTGCTCTATACCTCCGCCCTGACGGAAGTGGGGTGTGATGTCCTGTTCTATGGAGGTTGCAATGCGTGTGATGGACCTGTTGTTGAGTTCTGTTAGGTAGACCAATTATTCTGGCAGCTTTGGTTGTGATGCGTGAGAGTTTGCCTCTGTTTTTAACTGATAACATGTAGAAGAAGAAGGAGGAACAGTACAGTATGATGGTCTGGATCATGCTCTGATAATGTACTGTACAGTCAGCACAATAAGGTCTAGTTGTTATTTCAAAATAACAGTGTAATTTAAACTGAATATTTCTTTATAGTAGAGACATCTGAAGTAGTTTCTGCAGCAACAAAACAGCCGGCTCATTGCTTTAAGCTCAGGCTCAGTTAGAGCTCATCAGCTTTGGTTTGGACTTTATTTTCTTTTGGTTTTTAACTCTCTACCTGATTTTGAAAGAGTTAATCAAGTATGTGGAAACATATATTAGGCCGAATGTTTTGCTAGATGGAACATTGTAAATCAGACATGAAGTCCTACCTTCTTCGTGGGCATCTTCAGCTTCATTAACTCTGCCTCTCGACAGAGAACGTTCCAGGGAGCGTGAATCTTCACAAAACAGACTCCTGGAATCTTGGCCTATAAGAGACGAATATAAAATACACAACCCAGTTGTATTAATCATGAACATATTTTAATGTCATAAGGAATACATTACAGTGGCAGAACATGTCAAAACGTTATTTTCCCAATCCTACTGAGTGGCACCTGGCACATGGAAATACCTGTGGTCACTAACATTAAAAAAAATGTCGGTGACCACGGGTATTGCTGGCAGAACCTGTATGTGCTTGCCAAAGAAGTCTACACTTGTGTTTACGTCCTCTGTTCAGGAAAATTGAGCTCATGTCATCTCCTAAATGAAATGTGTCTTTTGGTTTTATGCCAGGTGTGAGAGAAGATTATGTGATTTGTCATCACTGAAACTTTACTCCGGCCTCTCTACAACATTGCACCTGGCGTAGTGTGCACCCCCAGTGATCATTAAATCAACACACAAATAAGTTGATGACACACTAGTGTTTAAGTGCCCTTGCATCCAGTTCTCAGAAAACGGGAATTTCTTACGTGGTACTGGCAATCTCAGGTCAGCCACTACAAGTCACTGCTGTTCCTATTTATATGCTGGCATTAGGACATCTTATACATAGGCAGAATATCAGTTTACACTTTTACGCGGATGATACACAACCTGCAAACCCTGCAAATACTTTTACAAGAAACTCGCTGTAACCTAAAATGTCCAAGAAATTCACAAGTGAATGTCTTTAAACCTCCGGTAGTTCAAAATAGACAACGCTGAGGCCATGTCCAAATGCTACTTACTCATAAAAACAACCCCAGGTTCTATATAACATGATGGTTTTTCCACAACTTGAAATTCAACCTATAGCTGCAGGAAGTAGCTTCTCTCATCAGACAAAATAAAAGTGAAAGTGATATAAGTAACAATGTGTTTGTTCATACCCAAAGTCCAAAAAGTCATTATTAATGGGTCCTATAGTCAGGGAATTTTATCACAATTTGGGAATAAATTGCTTACCAAGAAATGTCTTCTCCAATGTGTTCATAAAGGTGTCTAGTAACAAGTGTAAAAAGATTAAATTCAAGTCCTACAGTAGCAAAACCTGTGAGAGTTGGGGTACCCAGAACCTTAGTGATGAAACATTTAAAATGTTAACCTCTGCCATAAGCAGCTTGTGAGGGGTCAAACTACGGGTTTTTCAGGATTGTGAAGCGATTGCAAGCATTTTGTTTTTGACAAAATCCACTCCTTTGTGGAAAAATGGCCACGCCCACTTTAACAAAGCCTCCTTTGGACAAGTGTTGAGAATTAACATGTGTAATAAATCACTCAAACAATGCATTTGGTTCATCCAATGCAGTTGTGATGTCCATGTCAAATGAAAGTCTATCTGTCTAACAGGTACATTTAAAAGTAGCTATGTTTTTTATTTCAATATCTTAAATTCTAGTTTTAAAACAATACTGCTCCACAAAGTCAAATGTCTCAGATCTGAACCTTCTCCAGACTCGACATCCTCATTGATAAAGTTCTTGTATGTAATGCCTTTTCAACTTCTGTATGCTGAGATACAGATACTTAGCTTGCACCGTGGTCCGGAGAGAAAAGTTTTTTCGATTTTTCTGTATGTCCAGCACATACGGGAAAAAATTGGCAATAAAGATGACTTTGACTTTGACATTCAACACCATTCTACTGGTTGCTGCAATCTCCATTACAGCTACAGCTTGTGAACCAGAGCGGCTTCTTCAGAAGCCATGGGGTCTTGTTTATGGTAACGGCAAATAACCATAAATTCCAACCATCCACCCATCGTCACTGGGGTCCAAACATGGCATTCTCTGTAGAAGCATCCAGTCTTGAGAGAATGTTATGTTAATTTGATAAAGATGAAAAACTTAATTGCATTTGTTCGTTACATGTTTCTTTCCATTAATTCAACACACAGATCACAGCTGAAGTTACTGATAAGCATTTTAAAATTGTCATTGTTTAACTAAAATGCCAGAAGTCAAGTGTGTGTCATGATTTGGTCTGTTTTAGTTTGTATTTCAGAGTTTAGATTTCTTTATATTGTTTTAGTTCTCATTCTTCCCTAGTTTTGCTAGTTTTCCTTGTGTGTTAATGTTTCTTAGTTCAGTCTTTAGTGTTTCCAGTTTTATTTTGTCAGTTCATGTTTAAAGTGTGTCTTGTTATTTACTTGAGTTCTGTGTCTTCAGTGTTCATGATTTACTTTGTAGTTGTCCATAATTTTTCTGATCTTGTGTTCATTGCTGCTCCTCTGTGTGTTTCCCTCCTGTCTGATTGCCCTGATTGTCTTCACCTGTGTAACCAGTCTCACCTGTGTTGATTACCCCTGTGTCTATTTAGTCTCTGTGTTTCTTCCCCTCTGTGTCAGTTCATTGTCAAATGTTGTCGGTGGTGGATGGCCGTGTCGTTTGTCTGTTCATGTCAGTTTGGTCGTCTCAGCTTTGTCTTTCCTAAATTGAGCTGTGACAAATCTGTACACTGAGGGCCTGAGTCACAAAAGGATTGTATGGCTTTTGCCCCCGCTCAATCCGTGCAAATGAATCAAAAAGACACCGTCTTATTCACACAACACACCGAAGGGTTGAATGTACAGATAACTTCGCTGCAGACCGAGACTGAGCAGATAATGGGAGCAAATGATGTTCCATTTTTGGTGCTATTAGTGGCTGCAATCCATTCTTAGGGAATCAGGCCCTGCATTTTAAATAAAGTTGAAGTACGATTTAATTAAGGTCACAGGGAACATTTTAAAGACACTGAGACTAAGTTGTCTTTTATAAATTGAAATACTCTTGTATCTCATATCAGCTGATAAAACACATAGGTAGAAGATTGTTAATACTTGGTAACGTCATCAGTCCCCTTGTGTTTCCTGTTTAAAGTCTAATATATGTTCTGTCAGCTGTTTAGGTCAGACAGGAAGCTGTGTGGAACTCCATTAAGATCAGTTACTGGTACTGATATCCAAGTGTGGATACATCCTGAGGCTGGAGATATCCCAGCAGCGTCCAGCTTGCTGGACAGAAATGAAAAGAGTTTGCTGAGGTAGTATACATAGCATAGCAACTGACAGATTTAGATTGTAATCATGTCGAGCTTTCATTTTCTGGGGCTGTCTTTGGGTAGCTATCTCGTCAGCTGGCCTCATCTAACCAATCGCATGGCGTTCGTCCCTCAATGTCAGCCTATCATCGCTCTGCTCCCCTTCTAAATATGATTCTTTCTCTGCCTTTTGTTCCTACATGTCGATGTTTCGAGCACCCCTCCACCCATCAGCGCCAGTCTTCGCAGAATCATCGTCCTTCAATTCTTAACCCATCCAGTCTCATCAAGTCATCAGCTTTACAACCACCAGTGTCTGGACTCCATGGGGGGATTCATTCTGTTGCCACTTAGAATTGACATTCTCCAAATACATCAACCAGAATTGAAAAAGGACACTGACTCATGATCCATCTTTGTAAATGTATGCTGTTTCTGGGGCAGCAAATGTACTGTAAGTTTAGACAATAATCAATTCTTTGAATAAACAATAAATGTTGGACCAGTTTTCCACAAGCAAAACATCTTAAGAACATTTTCACACATTCTCCTCTCTGTTGGAGCTCAACAATCCGTCCTGCTGATGAGGCCTTTCCAGCAAATAAACACAAATATAAAAGGACTTCCATGTGAAATCATTGTTTGAAAGTTAAAATCAACTCGTGCCAAACCTTTGCATACCAAATGTTTTTTTCCTGTCCATATGTTTCATCACAGACGCTATTTAAAGTGGTTCAATTTGGAGGGAGTAAATGAATAAATATATATAAACTCACCTCCTCATCTTTCTCCAGCTCCAGCCCCATGTCTCTCAGTTTCCCCTCAAACTCCTCCCTCCTGAACACCTTGTGGTCCTCCTGGCTGCTGAGGGTCTCTCCATGAAGGCCCAGCTCCACATCTGCCGATGGTGAGTCCCTCGGCTTTTGTGCTTGGTGATTTTTGAGATGTTCTTCACGTCGCTTGGGGCCGCGGCGTAGGCTGCGAGCTACAGCATTTCCAGTGAGAAGGTGAGCTGATGATCGGATGGAGCGGCCCCCTGATGGCTTCTTTACAGGGTACGTGAGGACGTAGTCGACACGCCGCTGACCATCCTGGAAGAACAGGCCATGTTGGGAGTTACTGTTCTCCTGTGGGGTGAGAGCCTTCAGCAGCTTGAAGCACATGTGGACAGAGAGGGAGGGGGGAGTGTGAGAAGCTGGCACCATTATGACCTCACAGTATAACTGTGGCAGTGCAGGCACGCACGCACGCACACACGCACACACACAAATATACAGTTCCTTTTTTTGTAAGGACCACTTTTGTTGTTTATCAGTAGTAGTATTACAACAACAACAACAAAACATTTGACACATTCAGAAAAGTAAGTCATGTTATTTCACCAATAAAAACGTAAGGCTTACAAAGTGATTAAAAACCAAAGAACTAGAAAACGATTCCAGGAAACCTTTTTTTGAAATGTTTTTCTCCCACAGGCTTTAGGGATGAAGAATTCTGAAGTGACTCATAAGATTCTGTCCTTTCCAAAAAGATGTATTTATCAAACATGTGCATGCTGGTCATACCTACATCAGTATGTAATCAGTGTTGATGATCACATGTTTTTTAACCAGCATGCTGTTGCCTGCTCTGGTTCATTTGCATTCCAAAATGCCTCCAAATAACCAAATATGGTAACACCACATCTCTTTTAAAAACCACACAATATTTATTTTTTACCTCACTGTACTAATGCCATGCTGTGCGATTGCCAAACAGCTCAGTGCACTCTCAAAAGCGCTCCCTGCGGAGTGGGTGGTTTGCCGAATCTTCCAGTAAGGCAGGATGAGCCACCACACTACATTTCAAATGCCTGTCACAGCAGTCTTTTATACATTAAATGAGAATGCTTAATACATGTTGTGACACTTGTAATGCTCTTCTTCCACTACAGTCTGTGCACAAGCATGGTCAGAGTTGCACTTATATTTACACAAATTCCTAAAATTTGTCAAATTCCACACTTTGTGTGGCAGTGTTCTCAAACACTCAATACGCACACATCTCTGCATACGCACTATGAGGGACATGCAGACTGTCATATGCACTATTTTTGAAAACATTTCAATACAGTCTGCCCCTGACATTTTTCAGTGTTGCCCTTTTTACACATGTCCCCCACTAGGGGATTTTCGCTGATGGCAGGAAGGGGTCTCTGGAGGTATAACATGAAGTAATAAGGAGGCCACAGAAGTCACAGTCTAATGTTTACATCAATCCAAGATGATGGCTGTAGCAAGTCCAATACTTTGACTGAAGTTTTTGCTTTTATTTGAATACTATTTGTAATTGGACATATTCACAGTATCAACAAAACAGTGGAGAACATACTGGCCAGCAGATAAGAGTACAAAGGTTTTCCCACAGGTTTCACACCGGTTGCATGATTTGAATGTTACCCACTTTCTCCCAGTGACTTTTCCTGAATACTATACCTGCTGCATTTACACACCAGCTCTTCCTGACTTGTTGTGGACATTTAGGGGGCTGGCAGGAAAAAGTCAGGAGGAAGTGCAGGGAATGGGAATAGGCCATTTGAATTCACACATGAAGCTCAGCTGGGGAATTTTGGTACATTCTCAGGAGTTCAGTAGCAGATAATTCTCCCAAGGCCTTCCTCTGTATAGTCATTACACTGACATTATCCAATTCTTCAGCTCTAGTCAACTCAGCTAAAGAGAAAAACATTTCCACTTGAGGGCAGCAGAAACAAGCTGTAGTTACAAATCCTGATGAATGAGAGCCAAACTTTGACCCCTCTTTAAACGTTTTACCAAAGTTATATAACCTATGCATATTATTGTTGTGCATAATCAAGCTTACTGCAAATATAATTAAAAAGTCTTTAAAATGAATGATGTGCATTCCATTAGTAAACTTGTGAAAGTGTTGAAAAGTCATGATTTGGATTCAGCCTTACTTTTTTTAAGGACACACCACTCCCTGCATTGCTACTGAGCAATGGTGGTCCAATTGTGAGGTGTGGAAGAGTTATCTGTTCATTATAGAAGTTCTTTAAATCACATCGTGCCATTAATTCATTATTAAAACCAAGAAGTGATCAATGAAGCTGCAGTGAACCTGCAGACTGCACGTTTCATTATCATGTGCAATCCAATTAAGTGTACTATTACATTCACACCTCTTTCGTTACAGTAATTTGTTTGAGACCTGATGAATGAAAGTTTTTCAGGAGCTCGGGGGCAGTTCGGTGCCATAGTACAGGTGGCAGCTGCTATACCGACGTTGGTACTTAGTAATTTCTGTAAGATATAAATAGAGAGTGAATTATGAGCTCTGTCATGACCTCAGCTTATTACAGTGTTTCTTCTCATGAAGTCTATTCATAAAGTCTGGCTGCAGATGAGACGGAAGGTGTCTTCAGATCAAACTACACAGAGAGGACACAACATTTTACACTTGGAGATCAGTGAACTGGTGTTGTATTTGAAGAGCTGGTTCCAGTTCTGGTATAGTGAATACCTGAGTTATGCTAAAAACTCTGAGTTTAATGGATATTCTGGTATTTTTGGGCTATATATTTCTGGGTGGATGTGATTTCATTAGACACAATCTGAGTCTGGGGCTCAGTTCGTGGAGTCGGCCGTCTCCTAACCAGAAGGTCAGGGGTTCGATCCCCAACTCCTGCAGCTACACCTCTGATGGGTCCTTGGGAAAGACGCTTAACCCCAAGTTGTTCCTGCTGCTTTGTCGCTGGCGTATGAATGTGTATGAATGGGATTAGTTACCTCTGAAAGTGCAGATGTAACCTACGGTGTAAAAGCGCTTTGAGTAGTCAGAAGACAAGAAAAGCGCTATACAAGCTCAAGTCCATTTACTATTTACTTTGATGTTGCAGGCATCATGGGCTGTTTCCCCGCTGCCAGCTCAAGCTTTCTAAGGAAATTAAAAGTCATTTTTATAAGCAGTTGTCTGTATAATGCAGAATATGTAGGCAGGGGGCAGATTATTTGTGTGTGAAGATTTCTGTTTGTTGTCAAAAGTAATCATTTTGCTGGCACTGGTTGTTGTGCAAAAAAACTGTTGAAGGAGAGCGCAAAAGCCAATCCCAGATCTAGCAAACAATGATGATAATTAAGTATGTAGATAATATATAAAACAGAGATGTGTATATAAGTACAGTTAAAGTCATCTCTCGACTCTAAGTCCAATTTGTATGTCTCAAGTTGCTATAAAGAGGCAAAAAAGATCCGCACACCAATGAGCTCCTTATTAAAGGATTTATTTACAAGTGACGTTTCGAGCCAACATGCTCTTCCTCAGACTTGTCAATCATTTAAACAGGGGTTCCTTGGGGTGTGGATCTGTTATGCTTCTTATACCTACAGTATTTGTTTGTTTTTTTGGATCCAGCACCCATTTAGGAATGTGCATGTCTTTTTTGATTTTGCAAGTTACCACAGTAGTTAGACATATAACAATGGCCAGCTGGCCACACCAGAAAACCTGAAAAATGTCTTTCAAAGGAGGCTGTGTTATCGATGGATTATGGGACTGGTCATTCACAACTAACAATGTAGAAGTATGGCCTACGGTTTAAAAAAACTCAATTTACCTTTGGCTAGGTTATTAAGTGATAGTGTGACGTTCCTGGACAAAAGATCCCACGGACAAGGAGGTGGAAATTAGTGTTCAAGCGCCATGTTACTGCTAAAACCATTCCATGTGGATATCACATGTTTGTAAGTGAAAATAGAAATGTTATTTCGGCAGCCTAATAACATCTGTCAGCTGTCAGGCACAGTACTAAGATCATATGAAGAAGAAACTGATCATGGAGACACTCACGAGATACACCTGCTACTGGAGGAGATTCCACATAGTCATGGTATTAAAGGGATTAAATGGTGCCACGGCTCTGGAACATAAAACTCACTCTTCTTCTCATTTTATAACCAAAAAATAATTTGACGAAATGATTTGTTGAAGGTTGAATCAAATCTTTGAAGCTCACTGGTCTGCTAGACCAGTGAGCTGGGGTGTAAAAGCAATTTAAGTAGTCAGAAGACTGGAAAAGCGCTTAACAAGCTGAAGTCCATTTACCATTTACCAGGAATACCAAGAATTACTTTGATTAGTGTTTTATTGTCCAAATTATAGACTTGTCATCATCATTGTTGTCGTTATTATGTTTGAATATTTCTCTCTCTTACTACAGGTTGGTAAGTCAAACCCTTTGACTGGGCATTGACATTTTGAAATATAGCTGACAGCCTGTCAATACACTCACTGACCAGGAAGGTCTCTCTCACACACACAGCGGTGATTCTGGAGTTTGTTGGGGCCCGAGGCAAAAATTCCCAGGGGGCCCCTCCAACCAGCATTCATCAATAATATGTCATGAATAATCTGACACCCATAAAAATAGCTAAATGTACTCCTTATTTAATAAAACCCTTCATTTTCCTTCTGGTGACTATCACTGCCAAACGCAGGTTTTCACAGCAATAATGCTTGCAACCCTTGACAGTGAAACAAGAGTGAGGGCTGTCAGATGGGGCCACCTTTAGGGAGGTTTCCCACTGTCATTGCAAACTTTGCACATTTTGAGCCACTGCTTTGGTTCAAACCTTTGTCAGACCCAGGATGAGAGGGGGTACTGGTCGGGGGCCCCAAGCAGTGGCCTGCCTTGCCTGTTGACAAGCAGCGTCCCTGCACACACATGTGCAACCCTGAAACCACAGACCCCCTCCAATATAACAAATCAAAATCCTTATTGTTGGATTAAATATAAAAGAGGTCTTTGCTTCTCATAGGTTATGTTGTAGTTTAAGAGTATCTTTGAAATAAAGATGAATGAATAATCAAAGAGTTAACAGTTTGTTCAGCATCTGAATCAGGATCATCTCTGTCTAAAGATGTTTCATGAAAAGCGGCGCTATGGGTGCTTTTCTTCCTTCCATCCTGTTGTAATCCCGCTCTCGTTTTATGAGCTCTCAGCTTCTCAGACCACCAAAGAAGAGTCATGAATTTACTACAGCGTGAGCTCTCCTGTTAATAAGTAGAATGAACTTTGTTTTGATCTTGTTCGTGGATTGAGGTTAAAGTGATGTTAGGAGGTCAGAGTGTTCAAGGGACGGGGGTGACTGTATGTATTCATCTTTACATTGTTTGGTTTAAAAGTAAAAAGGAAACGTGAATCTTAAAGGAGCCAGATCTCATCCATTCTTAAATTTCATTTTGACATGACAGAAAGCTGAGAATGGGAAGCTTGAGTCATTAGAAACATGTACTAAAACTCTCTTTATTTATTCACCATAAAAGCTAAAGCATTCTCTTTTTTTCAGCTGAACAACTTTGGACTGGATTAACATATACATTAAACTTCAAATAACTTCGGGATGACAAAGAACAAAATCGTTATGCATTTTATTTCTTATGGTCCATATTAACTCCATAAATTGTCATGTTTTTTTTTTAATTACTAACCTTTTCAATTGGGTTGAATAGATTCTACAGCTTTTTTTTTTGTTAATATAAACTTAAAGAAATGACATCACAGAGAGCAAACCAGTGCAGGCGCTGGTGGACCATTTCCATTGCTGTGAGTTCAAAGGGGTAAACAAAAACATCTGGATAGCAAATCAGGGGCTGAGGAAAGGTTATCTCCTGGGTAATTTATGATTCACTTCCTTCATGCAGGAAGCCATTGTCTTGTTTTCATATTATATTCATTTTCTTTAAAGAGATGAGGGTCTTGTGTCTCTTTAAATGTTTGTCTCTTCGTTTTTGGGCTGCAACATGCCATCACATGGAAAGTTCTATCTTATTAGACCTCCAGAGCAGTTGTAAATACATTTCTGTTCATTTGAACCATCTGAAGCCAAACATCATGAGTTTCATTTAAGGTGATAATAGAAGGTTAGACATTAAAAAGTGCCACGTGTATTGTTATACTATTACAATGATAATGTGTTAGCTGTTATCTTCAAATAATCTACATCTGTGGACAGAGTGAATCTTTCTTTAAGTGGTAACCTCAGATCAGAACATTTACGTCTAGCAATACTTGTATCAAGTATCCATGGACGGCCCATTGTGTATACATCTCTGTATACATCAGATTTCTGGCTCTGTCTATATCCCCTGGTTCTTGTGGAGACACTCACCTTAAACTTGCCATGGAAGATGACATCTTGCAAAAAATGAGGAGCCTGTTGCTCTGACTCTGAGGTTGGTGTGAGGTCTTCTCCCACCTCTGCTTCCTCTGTCATTGTCCAGTCCCAGCAGGTAAAACAGCAGAGATAAACTGATGTGGTGAAGAATTCTTTCCAAACAGAATAGTCCGACTTTTCGCTCTTCCTCTCTCTACATCTGTGTCTCCTGTTTGAAATGTCTCATTACTGTATATGACAGTATCTCCTTCCTCTCTTCTTCTTCTTCTCTTACTTCCCTGTGACTTGCCACTTTCTTGTGCCTTTTCTCATCTCCCTTTAAAGCTCTGCCTTGAGCTCTGTTTCTGTCTCAATGTGGAGTCGCTGAAGTGAGCCCGCAGCCTTGTTACTTGAGAAGCCGTCTGTGAGCCAAGATCTAAACTTAGACAACGATAAAACTCTGATGAACACAAGGTGCCCTCCCTCACTCTGTCTGTCTCTACGCCGCTGTAATCACTACAAGATCAACCACCCAAATACACACCCAACATTTCTCGCTCCCTCTCTCCCGGTTTCTCCCTCCCTCTCTCTGCCAGAGGCTACAAATCACAGCAAGGTCAAAGTTGATGCATTACATGTCAAAGAAATGACAACATGGCTTGGCTTACGAACTGAAAACATTCCAAACAACATTCTCATGTGTCATAAGAAGACATGTGTGTACACTTGTGTGCGTACAGTACATGATATCAGGCTGCAGACAGAATTCATTATTACTCCGGTCTGAACACACTCAATGATCTTGAACATACACCAGAGGTGCCAATATGACGTTTTGAAAACTATCCTTATCGTTGGAACTTGGCTCCGTCGTCTCTTATGGCTGCAAAGTCTCCACTGGTCACACAAGGACGTGAGCAAGGCAGGGCAGGGCAGCTTTATTTTTAAAGCACATTAAACAGGCAATTCACAGTATTTAACATGGGTTCCTAAGATATTGTGTCAACATGAAAGGACACGAGTTATGGTCCAGACATTTGAATGTCACAGCGGAGTTTATCTTTGACATCTGAGGCAATAAATATTGTCTCTAAATCATTTTACTCTGCTAGATTATTCTGAGAAATGGTGTTTTACTAGGTATGTAACTTCTTGAGTGAGAACCTTTTTTTCAAGATTAAAATTCATATTGCCACATGTGACATTTCGGGCCCTAGCCGCTCATCAGACTGAATGAAGGGCATCGTTAAATGTGAATCGGAGCTGCTTCTGGTGTACGGACTCAGTCTCCCTTTTGCCTTTGTATATATACTGTATATATATAGTATATTTGAATGTTTTTTTTAATCATATTGCACCATCCTTTAGTGAAAGTGGATGTTTATGCCAAATTTGACAACTACAGTTGCTGCTTGTGCAGATAAAATAATTAAATGACGATTTAAAAACTACACTTACAGTGCATCAATACGTAAAAAAAAAAAAAAAAGAAAGAAAGTGTAATACAGGAAAATATTTAAACAAAACACAACGACTTAGATATCAAATTGTCCCGAAGAGTTTATTTATTTGTTTATTTGACATGGACAAACAGTAACATTGGTGCTGTAACATTTAACCATGCACATGTCCCAGATGCACTGCTCCTATTAGCAAAATTTAGCAAAATGCTAATTTGCAACACTTCCACAGGAGGCTTTTAGAACAGTGAAGTTAATGTGAAAAGGGGCCTCTCACCTGCATTTTTTTAATGGCCAGCTGGTGGCATCGTCACCCCGTAGCAGGAAGAAATCTGATTGGACAGATTTCTATTAGAAAATTAGCCTACTTCTTAGCTAATATTTACTTCAATAACACGTTTTTTCTTGGTTTTAGAGGCTTGGTTCCAAGTCAAGGCTGTGATTGATGAGTTAAGACCTGTAAACTGTTTCACACTGTTGGTGTCAACTCAGGGATCACACTAATCACGACACATGTTCCACGATCTTGTCCGTTTGGATGTTGACAGCCAAATCCACGATTGAGATAACAAACCATGAGGTGATATCATGATAGCCTGGATGTTCGCCATGTCAACTTCTTGTATACTATCTATTAGCCAGGCATTCACATATTGGATTCCATCAGGAAGTCCATCAAAGTCCAGCATGGTATGTCAATGCAGCTTCACATGGTTTGATTCTGGATCAGCCAGCTTACTACTTTTAAAAAGAAAGTAAGAGCCCTGCTTGGATTATATTTGTCAAGGTGGTTGAAATAGATAGTCTGAGATATTTAAGTGATGTATTAACTAGCAGCATTACTAACAGTGGTGTGAGGACAGGATTAATGGGCTCTTTTTCTTAGTTCTTGTAGGAACACTGAAAGCAGTGTTATTTATGAGAAAACGTTTTTCGGTGGTCGTATTTGAAATCAGAGACCAGAGCCCACCCTCAAGAACTAGAAGCATAAATGAGTTTCTCTAACTTTTGTTTGGGCATGTAGCCTCTTATTCCTGGTACTATATCACAGTTGTTTAGACCATACAAGACATCAAGGACATTAAACTGTGCACTAAGTGAAGTTATATACAGGTGCATCTCAATAAATTAGAATATCGTGGAAAAGTTAATTTATTTCAGTAATGAATTTAAAAGTGAAACTCATATATATATTGTGGATTAATTGCACACAAAGTGAAATATGTCAAGCCTTTATTTGTTTTAATCTTGATGATTATGGCTTACAGCTCATGAAAACCCCAAAATCAGTATCTCAGAAAATTAGAATATTGTGAAAAAGTTCAATATTGTTGAACTTGCAAACACCTGCACGGTTTCCTGAGCCTTTAAATAGTCTCTCAGTCTGGTTCAGTAGGCTTCACAATCATGGGGAGACTGCTGACTTCACAGTTGTGCAGAAGACAGTCATTGACGCCCTCCACAAGGAGGGTAAGACTCAAAGGATCATTGCTAAAGAAGCTGGCTGTTCAGAATGCTGTATCCAAGCTTATTCATAGAAAGTTGAGTGGAAGGAAAAAGTGTGGTAGGAAGAGGTGGACAAGCAACAGGGATAACCACAGCCTTGAAAGGATTGTCAAGCGAAGGCTATTCAAAAATTTGGGGGAGCTTCACAAGTAGTGGACTGAGGCAGGAGTCAGTGCATCAAGAGCCACCACACACAGACGCATCCAGGACATGGGCTACAACTGTCACATTCCTCGTGTCAAGCCACTCCTGAACCAGAGACAACGTCAGAAGTGTCTTACCTGGGCTAAGGAGAAAAAGAACTGGTCTGTCGCTCAGTGGTCCAAAGTTCTCTTTTCAGATTCTTCTAGCAGGACTTGGCACCTGCTCACACTGCCAAAAGTACCAATACCTGGTTTAATGACCATGGGGTTACTGTGCTTGATTGGCCAGCAAACTCACCTGACCTGAACCCCATAGAAAATGTATGGGGTATTGTCAAGAGGAAAATGAGAGACACGAGACCCAACAATGCAGACGAGCTGAAGGCCGCTATCGAAGCAACCTGGGCTTCCATAACACCTCAGCAGTGTCACAGGCTGATCGATTCCATGCCACGCCACATTGATGCAGTAATTCATGCAAAAGGAGCCCCAACCAAGTACTGAGTGCATATACAAGAACATTCTTTTCAGAAGGCCGACATTTTTGTACTAAAAATCTTTTTTTTACTGGTCTTAGGTAATATTCTAATTTTCTGAGATACTGATTTTGGGGTTTTCATGAGCTGTAAGCCATAATCATCAAGATTAAAACAAATAAAGGCTTGAAATATTTCACTTTGTGTGCAATTAATCCACAATATATATTTGAGTTTCACTTTTAAATTCATTACTGAAATAAATTAACTTTTCCACGATATTCTAATTTATTGAGATGCACCTGTATATTTAAAAAAATATTTTTTACAAGAAAGTTTTGTTTTTCCCACGTCTACAATACGAACAGGCATCAATGATCTAAAGGCAAATCTCAGACACCAGAGAGGAGTGAAGACACCCTGGTGTAAACAAGATTGTTGAAGAACAAGAAGCAATGCTTAGTCCACAAGCTATAGCATCAGCAAGACACCTTTTCCAGAGACATGAAAAGACGAGACAAGCTTCACCACTGTTAATCAAAAGTTAAGTTAAAGCACCACAGATCAAAAAGAAACGGTGGAAAAAAGTGGATAGGCTGTTGGTGGACAACAATGAAGCTAGCAACAAGGCTAAAGAGGGACTAATACTTCAAATCTAACTAAAAGAGTAAAAGTGACACAGAGGAAGGTAGAACTTTATTGCATTTCAATGTGAAATCTTTAGTCAATTGTGACAACTACGCAGGAAGCAGGGAGTCCAGAGTTCCTGTGTTGAATTATTATCTATAATAAAGCATTATCTGAGTATTTTTACATGCAAAAATAACAGTTTTTTCTATTCCTGTAAAATGTTTCAAATGTCTGATGACTCATCCTGCAGTCAGGCGTTTATTAGTTTTACAACCAATTAAAAGCTGTGTCGAAGCTAACCATCCAATCAAATTTACATTAAGTCCCGCCTTCTAACTTGTGATTGGTTCTGTCCTGTCCTGTTTCGGATGTAAATACGTCAGGGCCAAGCGGCAACCTCCAGTGTTGAGAAATGAAGCCAATGCGTAATTGCAAAATCCTGCAGTTCATTAAGGGTCCAAAACCCCAGAAGTCACATACACACCCCATTCAAAAATGCCCGTTTTAACAGCAGAATTTAACATGTTTACAGTCTGGTCGGAAAAATATTGGTCTGATTATTTATTGTCCTCATGGGCACATACTGCAATTGGGTGGCTTTTTTTTTTATAACACACCCGTTTCTATTTTATGAAGGATTCATTATTCACAATAACTGAATGGCCTGATTGACAGGTGGGTGTGATTTAACAGTTTGTCAAGAGGCTAAAAACCCACCTCAGCTCCAGCTCTTAGCCTCTCATTAGGCTGAATAAAGAAAAAAAACTAGCCAGGGTCAGGGGTTGCAAATTAGCCACGGCTGGAAACCTGTATGCATGGCATCTCCTTTGTATTTTACATATGAAGCAATGTTCATTGCATGTGTCCCTGTTAAATAAACAAATAAAAAGTAAATAAAAAGTGAGACAGGATTTCCAGCATGGCGGCCTTCCCCTGATGAGCCTCCAGATCCCCCTTCAGTAACAGGTGGGTGACGTCGCTCAGGCTTTGTCCTTTCATATTTACAGTGTATGGTCACGACACAGTAGTCAGAGAGATACTCTCCAAGTTCCTTTCATGGGGACTTTCAAAGTGTTCCCTTGGGTTTTTCAAGGGCCCTGTAGACAGTAAAACTGATATTTTAGAGAGGGGAGGCGGGATTTATTAACAGTCTTAAAAACATTGAAATGAAAACATATGGAATTGAATAACCCCAAAATAATACAAAAAAACAAATGCAAAGACACAAAAATGAATAGAAAAAGAAAAAAATACTCAACCACCAACTGAAAAAACTCATTAAACAGTCATTTTCAGAATGGACTCAGGCTGTGAAAATCTTTTTTCATAAAAACTGTGTAAACAACCATTTTAAGTTTTACTCTTTAAAAAAGGTGACCGCTAATACTTACATGGTAGGTGATGAACCAGTCTGTTGTCATTCCTAGGATGTCTGAACACTTTGCTTTGTCACAAGACACAAACTAGAAAAGTCCATTTATCATTCATGGCTCTGAGTCGAAAGTCTCACAAGATTTTTGCTGCCACACTAACTATAAAAAAGTTGTTTTATGTAAGTATAAACATATCACATAGCAACAAAAGCTTATTTTTGTGAAATCAATATACTGTTAATCTGGTGGTGAGATAAGTTGCTAAATCTTATTATGCCATTAACACCTCTGTTGCAATGTTAGACACAGAGCAGCTGCTTTAGTGACTAGTGAGTATAAAGTGTGCACAAAGTGTGTTTAAGGTATCTGTTGAGGGGGATGCATGGGTCAGACAGTGCAGGACTTTGAACTAAGTTGTGTGTAAAACTTGTGTATAAACAATGTTCAGTTATCATTTTTCAGGCCATACTTATTTAAAGGTTTATGTGCCTTTATTTTAGAGATAGGACAGTAGATAGAGTCAGAAATCAGAGAGAGAGAGAGAGAGAGAGAGAGGGGAATGACACTTGGAGGACTGGACTATAACCTTTGTAGATGGGTCGTGTGCACAAACCACTACACTAACGGCGCCCCGAGACCATAGTTTGTTTAACCTTTTTTTGTGTTGCCTTAAAGCTTGCTGTTTAATTTGAACCACATTTAAGACGGGAATACAACTTGTGAACAGTACACTGGTATGTCTATAGCATATTCTTAATTATGTAATTTTATAAACTCAATTATTACTAGCTTTCCAGTAGTTTTTGTGAGAAACCTCTTCAGTGAACGCACACCAGGGCAACAAGCTGTTGGTTTGAGCACAGCAAAGTACTGAATTTGACTCAATGACTGCAGGGACTAAACCTGTTCACTTACATTGTTTTACTCTTCAAATGTCTTTACTCGCTTCAAGCTGAGCTACACACAATCTTAAACTGAACTTTCGCCTGAGAGACCAGGTTTGTCTATATCCCTGCTTCATATGTTGAAAGTGATGATTCAGCAAAGCTTTCAATCACTGACCACTGAACTTTAAGTATCTGGTAAGAGCGTTTTTTTCTGTTAGGATGTTTAATGACAACCTACCAGCTGAGCTGTTGGTAATCTTACTAAAGAAACATCTGAATGTCACAATATAAAACATGGCTTCTGTTTAAAATGTTCAAATATGGGATGATTGTAAACTTTTTAACATTTCTGATGTTTGCGATTGCTGTCTTCAAACGCTTTGTGTAGACCCTACAAACAATTATGTAAATGAGGCCCAAGGAAATAATCAGAGAGAATCACTGCACTGATATTCCTCAACCTAAATGGGATCTAAAGTGAAAACTGTATCTCTTCACTGGCTCTCCATCGCTCATAGAAAAGAGTTAAAAATGCACACCATCCCTTATAGAGCCCCACACGGTCAAGTACCATAATATGTGGCAGAAATACAAGATTCAAAAAACTTGTCTATCACAGTGACAGAAAATTACATTTGGTCAGAGGCTCAAAAAACATAAAAACATTCACACCCATTAGACTCACATAAAATCATACCAAACGTTCCATAAATTAATAAAAGTACAGGTGCAAAGCACGTTAAAGGCAGAATGTTCTAAATTTTACTCAGAAATAAAGCAGAAATGTCTCTCTGAGTCATGACTGTCTACAATGAGTGAGAAGCGTGAGTCTCGCCTGCTGTACTGTTTTCGCATCATGTTAACATTTACGGGACGGCCTTGCGTGTAAACCTGTTTCAGTCAAGGACTAGAGAAAAGAAGAATAACATAGTCTACTCACTGCTTATTTGGATGTCACGTGAGCGTCTTTAGATCACGGTAGGTCCGTGACAATTTACATGCAATATGAAGCTACGAGTTAACCAAAGTGTGCTAACATTAGCTTGCTAACACAACAATGCAGACTACAGGCAATTGCAACTTCGAACAAAGGCACTTAATGTTGATAATTATGGTGCGTTCTAATTGATAAGTCCTTCGTGGAAAGGGGTTGGAGGTGTGCCGCTGGAGGAGAGCGGAGGCTTCAGAATAGCGGAGATGTCGCCAAGCAGCAGTTTCTTTCGGTTTAATGCTGGTGACCAAAGGCGACATCTACTGGATCAAAAAGTCGCACATTATTCCTTTAAAAAGTAGGGTTTATCTAGCCTTGTTTAAAATGTGTATTGCAGTGGGAATTAATGACTTTTTGTAAATGTTCGTTTTAGCCAATTGTACTCTGAAAGCAATGCCTGCGAGGGGAGCAGCTGAAACGAGTGGTGAAGGGGATGTGAAGGGTCCTCAGTGATGCAAACTGCTTTCCTTTCTGCTGCACGCATGTAAAGTTCTGACGGTTGGATTTACGGTACACTTTATTGTCCCCTTGGGCAAATTAGACTGAAGATACATCCACATGTAAACAGAAAGGCACATACCAATACAAAACAACGCACATATAATGCACATTACCCATAATGCACAAGATCTGTTGAACACAGCATAAGTAATAAAGGCTAAGTCAAAATAAAAAAACATAGGAACACCATGAAGCTATTGCACAACTCACACAGCCTTACAAACATTATTCAGAGTTTTGATTGACGTGGGTAAAAAATGGTTGTTTTCTTGCATTTTTCAGTGAGAAGGTTGTACCAGGATACACTGTTAAATGTGAGGACCGATTCAATGAGTGACCAGTATACTGATGTTAAAATGTCCTGTCTGATGTAGGGTGACCATATGTCCCCATTCAACTGGGAACTTCTTGTTTTCAAGCTCCGTGTCCTGAGTCCTCACAAATATCTATAAAACACTCTTCACATTCTTTAACAGTCCCTGTCCCGGTTTTTAACCAACCCAAACAATACACCGTGCTTCTATCATTGATTGTCTATATTGTATAGCTGTTTCAATAGAAAAATATCACGAAGTCTAAGTTCAATTCTGACTTGTCTGAACATGTGTCAATCAATCTTGAGGTTGTGGCTGGTGCTAAGCTAGCCTAGCCTATCCTAACCTAACAGGACCTGCTGCATAACAACAGGTAGGCTAGCTGTCATGCCGAAAAGGAAGTCAGCGTTTTTCCAAAGAGCTCCAGGAGAGTTACAGCCATCCAAAGCCATATTAAAATGAGCAAACACAAACGGTGGGTTCAGGCTGGAAGTAGAACTGTTACAATCTACTTCAGTCAGGCTAACGCAGCTGACAACCAACCTAAACAAGCTGCTGGTCACAGATCTGTGGATCTTTACATGTGTCTTTGAAGTTAAATTAAAGTGTCCCGATATGGAGGTTGGAAAGTATGGTCACCCTTGTCTGATGTTAAAACTTTTCATTCTCGTTAGGAGAAAAATTCATCATACTGCGGTGCAGGATAGCCTAGCAGTTATATCGCTCGCCATATAACCATGTACAGAAGCTATATAAAGTGGGTTACTTTGACCCTCAGCACTTTGCCACATGTCATTCCCCACTTTCTCATCCCCACTTTTGTTATCTATCGTTCATAATAAAGGCCTAAACACCAATGAACCAGGCCCTTAAGACAGTGGAGATTGTGCCTTTGAGGCCATAACACTGAACACCCTGCCTACATACGGACGTTCTGCTAGCTCTTTCAAAAACCAATAATACACTTCTGTTTATGCAGGAATGAATGTTCTCTGTATTTAATTGTGTCGTTTATCTTACCAGATTTTGTGTGCATGCTTTTATCATCTGGCTTAGTGTGCTCCCTTTTTGTTTTTGCTTTATTAGGGCCCGAAGCACTGACAAGTGCGTAGGACCCTATTGGAACCCTTGCGATTATTAGGGCCCGAAGCACTGACAAGTGCGTAGGACCCTATTGGAACCCTTGTGATTATTAGGGCCCGAAGCACTGACAAGTGCGTAGGACCCTATTGGATCCCTTGTGATTATTTTTTTTTTTCTTCTTTTTTTTTTGTTCCTCCTCTTTGAAGCCACTTTTGAGGGCCTGAACGTGAATGAAAACTCACCAAAATGTGCAAGGTCATCAGGTCTGGCGAAAAATTTGATATTTTCGCATTTTCGTAAAAAAAGTTTGCAAAATGGCTCAGTGGCGCCCCCTTGAAATTTTCAAAAAGGCCTCCCCATAGATGTTTTTTTGTCGTACATGCATGACAATTTTTATGCACATTAACCATGTCAGGACCTACATAAAATCCTCTTACACCCATAGTCAAAACATTACAGGAAGTCGGCCATATTTTTTTGAATTTTAAAAAAATGGCTCAAAATGGCTCAAATTGGCGTTTCACAGGTCACCTATTTGAATTAACTTGTTCGAAAGCGTTCATCCGATCGACGAAAACTCAGTGTTACTGTGTTCTAGACATGTTCAACATATTAAATTGTGCTCAACTCTTCCAAAACTTAAAGGGCGTGGCCGTGGCGTGCGTTCAAAGTTTAACGTGCGTTTTGGCACATTGCCAAAAAATGAAATGCTTATAACTCTAATGGGGAGTCATCAATCATCACCAAAAAAATCATGCATGATATATAGCCTGCCCTGAACATATCCATGATTGAAATTTTTTGAAAAGTCACAGCACCACCTGTTGACAACAGGAAGTCACTACTTTTCAATTACCACTAGCCATTGCTGCACAGTAGCTCAATTCCCCCTCAAAATTGTTGTGGACCATGCTAACACCTTGGCCATACAAGACTTTCAAGCTCAAATGCCTACGTCCAACGCTGTCATTCTACGGACGTATCGTTCGCCATCAAACAGGAAGTAGTTTTTTCACAGGCTTAACATTGTCCTACACTCCCGAAACGTCATACATATAATCCTGGTGGTAAAGCTAAAGATTTGATATCATTTAAATGAGTGGGCGTGGCTTAATGGCTCAGTGGCGCCCCCTATAATATTTCAAACACTCAGCCCCGGCGGCATGTTGAACCTACAATTCTGGGAATTTCTATGCATATCCATCTTGCCAAGACCAACAAAAAACCCTCTTGCACCCATGCTCGAAATCCAACAGGAAGTCCAGTAGGATTTTTTGAAAGTCAAAAAAACGCGATTTTCGATCGTTTACAGGACACCTATTTGAAGTAACTTGTTCGAAAGCGCTCATCCGATTGATGAAAACTCAGTGTTACTGTGTTCTAGACATGTTCAACATATTAAATTGTGCTCTACTCTTCCAAAACTCAAAGGGCGTGGCCGTGGCGTGCGGTCAAACTTTGATGTCTCGTCGCGCCACTTTTAACCTTTCCAAAAGGCCTCTCCATAGAAATTTTTTCACGTACATGCATAACAATTTTCAAGCACATTAATCATGTCAGGACCTACATAAAATCCTCTGGCACCCATATTCAAAAACTAACAGGTAGTCCGCCATCATTTTTTTTTTGTGTAAAAAAATGCCTCAATTTTGCATTTCACAGGCTACCTATTTGAACGTATTTCCTCGAGCCACCATTTATCAGATCATTACGAAATTAGTGTCAGTGTGTTCTAGACATGTTAAAGATCCAAAGTTATGTGGAACCAAGATTCTACATAAAAGGGCGTGGCCCTGGCGTGCGGTCAAATTTGCATGTTTTTTTTAATCCATTTTTTAACCACAAAATGCCTATATGTCTGCCATGCAGAGGTCAATCATCACCAAATGTGTCATGCATGATAAAGGTCCTGCCCTGAACACATCCATGCTTAAAATGTTTGTATTACTTACAGCGCCACCTGTTGACAACAGGAAGTTACTGCTTGTAAATTAGCACTAGCCATTGCTACACAGTTGATCATATCCTCTTCAAAAGGGTTGTGGACCGTCCTAAGACCTTGGCCATACTACCTTTTCAAGCTCAAATGTCTGCGTCAAACGCTCTCACCATACAGACGCGTCGTTCGCCACAAACAGGAAGTAGTTTGTTGAAGGGCTTAATATAGTCGTAGAGTCACCAAACGTCATACACATGATCTCAGTAGGAAAGTTAAACTTGTCATGTGGGTATAGTAAGTGGGCGTGGCTAAATGGCTCAGTGGCGCCCCCTTGAAATTTTCAAAAAGGCCTCCCCATAGATGTTTTTTTGTCCTACATGCATGAAAATTTTTATGCTCATTAACCATGTCAGGACCTACATAAAATCCTCTTACACCCATAGTCAAAACATTACAGGAAGTCCGCCATATTTTTTTGAATGCAACAAAAATGGCTGAAATGCGCATTTCACAGGTTACCTATTTGAACAAACTCCTTCGAAAGCGTTCATCCCATTGATGCAAACTCAGTGTCACTGTGTTCTACACATGTTGAAGATCTCCCGTTGTGCTCTGTACGTTATTTTGTCAAAGGGCGTGGCCGTGGCGTGCAGTCAAACTTTGATGTCTCGTCACGCCACTTTTAACCTTTCCAAAAGGCCCCCCCATAGACATTTTTTCTCCTACATGCGTAACAGTTTTTATGCACATTAACCATGTCAGGACCTACATAAAATCCTCTGGCACCCCTAGTCAAAACATTACAGGAAGTCCGCCATAATTTTTTTTGTGTGTAAAAAAATGCCTTAATTTTGCATTTCACAGGCTACCTATTTGAACGTATTTCCCTGAGCCACCATTTATCCGATCATTACGAAATTAGTGTCAGTGTGTTCTAGACATGTTAAAGATCCAAAGTTATGTGAAACCAAGATTCTACATAAAAGGGCGTGGCCATGGTGTACTGTCAAACTTTGATGTCTCGTGCACTCTCATGAAATTCTTTCAAAAGGCCCCCCCCAGAGGTTTTTTCCCTGACATGCATGACATTTTTTCTGCATATTAACCATGTCAGGACTTACATAAAATGCCACAGTGCCCATTGTCAAAACCCAAAAGGATGTCCACCATCATTTTTTGAATGTATAAATAATGACCATATTTTGCATTTACAGTCTTCCTATTTTAACATACTTCCCTGAGACCCTGTTCATGCAATCATTGCAAACTCAGTGTCAGTGTGTTCTAGACATGTTTAAGATCTTTCGTTGTACTCTGCATGATTTTACATAAAAGGGTGTGGCCTTGGTGTACTGTCAAACTATCAGTTTTACACAAATCAAACTGTAAGGCCTGCTGCTTGGTCACGTCTCGCCGTTGCACTCCCGCGGTCGCGACACACCCCGACATGCACGAAGTGCTTCGGGCCCTTCATCACCGCTTGCGGTTTTAATTAGGGCCCGAAGCACTGACAAGTGCGTAGGACCCTATTGGATCCCTTGTGATTATTTTTTTTTTTCTTCTTTTTTTTTTGTTCCTCCTCTTTGAAGCCACTTTTGAGGGCCTGAACGTGAATGAAAACTCACCAAAATGTGCAAGGTCATCAGGTCTGGCGAAAAATTTGATATTTTCGCATTTTCGTAAAAAAAGTTTGCAAAATGGCTCAGTGGCGCCCCCTTGAAATTTTCAAAAAGGCCTCCCGATAGATGTTTTTTTGTCGTACATGCATGACAATTTTTATGCACATTAACCATGTCAGGACCTACATAAAATCCTCTTACACCCATAGTCAAAACATTACAGGAAGTCGGCCATATTTTTTTGAATTTTAAAAAAATGGCTCAAAATGGCTCAAATTGGCGTTTCACAGGTCACCTATTTGAATTAACTTGTTCGAAAGCGTTCATCCGATCGACGAAAACTCAGTGTTACTGTGTTCTAGACATGTTCAACATATTAAATTGTGCTCAACTCTTCCAAAACTCAAAGGGCGTGGCCGTGGCGTGCGTTCAAAGTTTAACGTGCGTTTTGGCACATTGCCAAAAAATTAAATGCTTATAACTCTAATGGGGAGTCATCAATCATCACCAAAAAATTCATGCATGATATATAGCCTGCCCTGAACATATCCATGATTGAAATTTTTTGATAAGTCACAGCGCCACCTGTTGACAACAGGAAGTCACTACTTTTCAATTACCACTAGCCATTGCTGCACAGTAGCTCAATTCCCCCTCAAAATTGTTGTGGACCATGCTAACACCTTGGCCATACAAGACTTTCAAGCTCAAACGCCTACGTCCAACGCTGTCATTCTACGGACGTATCGTTCGCCATCAAACAGGAAGTAGTTTTTTCACAGGCTTAACATTGTCCTACACTCCCGAAACGTCATACATATAATCCTGGTGGTGAAGTCAAACTTTTTGTATTATTAAAATGAGTGGGCGTGGCTTAATGGCTCAGTGGCGCCCCCTATAATATTTCAAACACTCAGCCCCAGCGGCACGTTGAACCTACAATTCTGAATTTTTCTATGCATATCCACCTTGCCAAGACCAACAAAAAACCCTCTTGCACCCATGCTCGAAATCCAACAGGAAGTCCAGTAGGATTTTTTGAAAGTCAAAAAAACGCGATTTTCGATCGTTTACAGGACACCTATTTGAAGTAACTTGTTCGAAAGCGCTCATCCGATTGATGAAAACTCAGTGTTACTGTGCTCTAGATATGTTCAACATATTAAATTGTGCTCAACTCTTCCAAAACTTAAAGGGCGTGGCCGTGGCGTGCGGTCAAACTTTGATGTCTCGTCGCGCCACTTTTAACCTTTCCAAAAGGCCTCTCCATAGAAATTTTTTCACGTACATGCATAACAATTTTCAAGCACATTAACCATGTCAGGACCTACATAAAATCCTCTGGCACCCATATTCAAAAACTAACAGGTAGTCCGCAATCTTTTTTTTTGTGTGTAAAAAAATGCCTCAATTCTCATTTCACAGGCTACCTATTTGAACGTATTTCCTCGAGCCATCATTTATCAGATCATTACGAAATTAGTGTCAGTGTGTTCTAGACATGTTAAAGATCCAAAGTTATGTGAAACCAAGATTCTACATAAAAGGGCGTGGCCCTGGCATGCGGTCAAATTTGCATGTTTTTTTTATCCATTTTTTAACCACAAAATGCCTATATGTCTGCCATGCAGAGGTCAATCATCACCAAATGTGTCATGCATGATAAAGGTCCTGCCCTGAACACATCCATGCTTAAAATGTTTGTATTACTTACAGCGCCACCTGTTGACAACAGGAAGTTACTGCTTGTAAATTAGCACTAGCCATTGCTACACAGTTGATCATATCCTCTTCAAAAGGGTTGTGGACCGTCCTAAGACCTTGACCATACTACCTTTTCAAGCTCAAATGTCTGCGTCAAACGCTCTCACCATACAGACGCGTCATTTGCCACAAACAGGAAGTAGTTTGTTGAGGGGCTTAATATAGTCGTAGAGTCACCAAACGTCATACACATGATCTCAGTAGGAAAGTTAAACTTGTCATGTGGGTATAGTAAGTGGGCGTGGCTAAATGGCTCAGTGGCGCCCCCTTGAAATTTTCAAAAAGGCCTCCCCATAGATGTTTTTTTGTCCTACATGCATGAAAATTGTTATGCTCATTAACCATGTCAGGACCTACATAAAATCCTCTTACACCCATAGTCAAAACATTACAGGAAGTCCGCCATATTTTTTTGAATGCAACAAAAATGGCTGAAATTCGCATTTCACAGGTTACCTATTTGAACAAACTCCTTCGAAAGCGTTCATCCCATTGATGCAAACTCAGTGTCACTGTGTTCTACACATGTTGAAGATCTCCCGTTGTGCTCTGTACGTTATTTTGTCAAAGGGCGTGGCCGTGGCGTGCAGTCAAACTTTTATGTCTCGTCACGCCACTTTTAACCTTTCCAAAAGGCCCCCCCCATAGACATTTTTTCTCGTACATGCATACCAATTTTCAAGCACATTAACCATGTCAGGACCTACATAAAATCCTCTGGCACCCATATTCAAAAACTAACAGGTAGTCCGCCATCATTTTTTTTGTGTGTAAAAAAATGCCTTAATTTTGCATTTCACAGGCTACCTATTTGAACGTATTTCCCAGAGCCACCATTTATCCGATCATTACGAAATTAGTGTCAGTGTGTTCTAGACATGTTAAAGATCCAAAGTTATGTGAAACCAAGATTCTACATAAAAGGGCGTGGCCATGGTGTACTGTCAAACTTTGATGTCTCGTGCACTCCCATGAAACTCTTTCAAAAGGCCCCCCCCCAGAGGTTTTTTCCCTGACATGCATGACATTTTTTCTGCATATTAACCATGTCAGGACTTACATAAAATGCCGCAGTGCCCATTGTCAAAACCCAAAAGGAAGTCCACCATCATTTTTTGAATGTATAAATAATGACCAAATTTTGCATTTTCAGTCTTCCTATTTTAACATACTTCCCTGAGACCCTGTTCATGCAATCATTGCCAACTCAGTGTCAGTGTGTTCTAGACATGTTTAAGATCTTTCGTTGTACGCCGCATGATTTTACATAAAAGGGCGTGGCCTCGGTGTACTGTCAAACTTTCAGTTTTACACAAATCAAACTGTAAGGCCTGCTGCTTGGTCGCGTCTTGCCGTTGCACTGCCGCGGTCGCAACACACCCCGACATGCACGAAGTGCTTCGGGCCCTTCATCACCGCTTGCGGTTTTAATTTTTCTTCTTCTTTTTTTTTTTGTTCCTCCTCTTTGCAGCCACTTTTGAGGGCCTGAACATGAATGAAAACTCACCAAAATGTGCAAGGTCATCAGGTCTGGCGAAAAATTTGATATTTTCGCCTTTTCGTAAAATAAGTTCGCGAAATGGCTCAGTGGCGCCCCCTTGAAATTTTCAAAAAGGCCTCCCCATAGATGTTTTTTTATCGTACATGCATGAAAATCTGTATGCACATTAACCATGTCAGGAGCTACATAAAATCCTCTTACACCCATAGTCAAAACATTACAGGAAGTCGGCCATATTTTTTTGAATTTTAAAAAAATGGCTCAAAATGGCTCAAATCGGTGTTTCACAGGTCACCTATTTGAATTAACTTGTTCGAAAGCGTTCATCCCATCGACGAAAACTCAGTGTTACTGTGTTCTAGACATGTTCAACATATTAAATTGTGCTCAACTCTTCCAAAACTTAAAGGGCGTGGCCGTGGCGTGCGTTCAAAGTTTAACGTGCGTTTTGGCACATTGCCAAAAAATGAAATGCTTATAACTCTAATGGGGAGTCATCAATCATCACCAAAAAAATCATGCATGATATATAGCCTGCCCTGAACATATCCATGATTGAAATTTTTTGAAAAGTCACAGCACCACCTGTTGACAACAGGAAGTCACTACTTTTCAATTACCACTAGCCATTGCTGCACAGTAGCTCAATTCCCCCTCAAAATTGTTGTGGACCATGCTAACACCTTGGCCATACAAGACTTTCAAGCTCAAATGCCTACGTCCAACGCTGTCATTCTACGGACGTATCGTTCGCCATCAAACAGGAAGTAGTTTTTTCACAGGCTTAACATTGTCCTACACTCCCGAAACGTCATACATATAATCCTGGTGGTGAAGTCAAACTTTTTGTATTATTAAAATGAGTGGGCGTGGCTTAATGGCTCAGTGGCGCCCCCTATAATATTTCAAACACTCAGCCCCAGCGGCACGTTGAACCTACAATTCTGAATTTTTCTATGCATATCCATCTTGCCAAGACCAACAAAAAACCCTCTTGCACCCATGCTCGAAATCCAACAGGAAGTCCAGTAGGATTTTTTGAAAGTCAAAAAAACGCGATTTTCGATCGTTTACAGGACACCTATTTGAAGTAACTTGTTTGAAAGCGCTCATCCGATTGATGAAAACTCAGTGTTACTGTGTTCTAGACATGTTCAACATATTAAATTGTGCTCTACTCTTCCAAAACTCAAAGGGCGTGTCCGTGGCGTGCGGTCAAACTTTGATGTCTCGTCGCGCCACTTTTAACCTTTCCAAAAGGCCTCTCCATAGAAATTTTTTCACGTACATGCATAACAATTTTCAAGCACATTAATCATGTCAGGACCTACATAAAATCCTCTGGCACCCATATTCAAAAACTAACAGGTAGTCCGCCATCATTTTTTTTTTGTGTAAAAAAATGCCTCAATTTTGCATTTCACAGGCTACCTATTTGAACGTATTTCCTCGAGCCACCATTTATCAGATCATTACGAAATTAGTGTCAGTGTGTTCTAGACATGTTAAAGATCCAAAGTTATGTGGAACCAAGATTCTACATAAAAGGGCGTGGCCCTGGCGTGCGGTCAAATTTGCATGTTTTTTTTAATCCATTTTTTAACCACAAAATGCCTATATGTCTGCCATGCAGAGGTCAATCATCACCAAATGTGTCATGCATGATAAAGGTCCTGCCCTGAACACATCCATGCTTAAAATGTTTGTATTATTTACAGCGCCACCTGTTGACAACAGGAAGTTACCGCTTGTAAATTAGCACTAGCCATTGCTACACAGTTGATCATATCCTCTTCAAAAGGGTTGTGGACCGTCCTAAGACCTTGGCCATACTACCTTTTCAAGCTCAAATGTCTGCGTCAAACGCTCTCACCATACAGACGCGTCGTTCGCCACAAACAGGAAGTACTTTGTTGAAGGGCTTAATATAGTCGTAGAGTCACCAAACGTCATACACATGATCTCAGTAGGAAAGTTAAACTTGTCATGTGGGTATAGTAAGTGGGCGTGGCTAAATGGCTCAGTGGCGCCCCCTTGAAATTTTCAAAAAGGCCTCCCCATTGATGTTTTTTTGTCCTACATGCATGAACATTTTTATGCCCATTAACAATGTCAGGACCTACATAAAATCCTCTTACACCCATAGTCAAAACATTACAGGAAGTCCGCCATATTTTTTTTTGTGTTTAAAAAAATGCTTTAATTTTGCATTTCACAGGCTACCTATTTGAACGTATTTCCCCGAGCCACCATTTTTCCGATCATTAAGAAATTAGTGTCAGTGTGTTCTAGACATGTCAAAGATGCAAAGTCATGTGAAACCAAGATTCTACATAAAAGGGCGTGGCCATGGTGTACTGTCAAACTTTGATGTCTCGTGCACTCCCATGAAATTCTTTCAAAAGGCCCCCCCCAGGAGGTTTTTTCCCCGACATGCATGACATTTTTTCTGCATATTAACCATGTCAGGACTTACATAAAATGCCACAGTGCCCATTGTCAAAACCCAAAAGGAAGTCCACCATCATTTTTTGAATGTATAAATAATGACCAAATTTTGCATTTTCAGTCTTCCTATTTTAACATACTTCCCTGAGACCCTGTTCATGCAATCATTGCCAACTCAGTGTCAGTGTGTTCTAGACATGTTTAAGATATCCCGTTGTGCTCAGCATGATTCTACACAAAAGGGCGTGGCCTCAGTGTATTGTCAAACTTTCACTTTTACACCAATCAAACTGTAAGGCCTGCTGCTTGGTCACGTCTCGCAGTTGCACTCCCGCGGTCGCAACACACCCCGACATGCACGAAGTGCTTCGGGCCCTTCATCACCGCTTGCGGTTTTAATTTTTTTTCTTTTCCTTATTGTTCCTCCTCTTTACAGCCATTTTTGAGGGCCTGAATGTGAATGAAAACTCACCAAAATGTGCAAGGTCATCAGGTCTGGCGAAAAATTTGATATTTTCGCCTTTTCGTAAAAAAAGTTCGCGAAATGGCTCAAGGGCGCCCTCTTGTAATTTTCAAAAAGGCCTCCCCATAGAGGTTTTTTTGTCGTACATGCATGAAAATTTGTATGCACATTAACCATGTCAGGACCTACATAAAATCCTCTTACACCCATAGTCAAAACATTACAGGAAGTCGGCCATATTTTTTTGAATTTTAAAAAAATGGCTCAAAATGGCTCAAATTGGCGTTTCACAGGTCACCTATTTGAATTAACTTGTTCGAAAGCGTTCATCCGATCGACGAAAACTCAGTGTTACTGTGTTCTAGACATGTTCAACATATTAAATTGTGCTCTACTCTTCCAAAACTTAAAGGGCGTGGCCGTGGCGTGTGTTCAAAGTTTAACGTGCGTTTTGGCACATTGCCAAAAAATGAAATGCTTATAACTCAAATGGGGAGTCATCAATCATCACCAGAAAAATCATGCATGATATATAGCCTGCCCTGAACATATCCATGATTGACATTTTTTTGATAAGTCACAGCGCCACCTGTTGACAACAGGAAGTCACTACTTTTCAATTACCACTAGCCATTGCTGCACAGTAGCCCAATTCCCCCTCAAAATTGTTGTGGACCATGCTAACACCTTGGCCATACAAGACTTTCAAGCTAAAACGCCTACGTCCAACGCTGTCATTCTACGGACGTTTCGTTCGCCATCAAACAGGAAGTAGTTTTTTCACAGGCTTAACATTGTCCTACACTCCCGAAACGTCATACATATAATCCTGGTGGTGAAGTCAAACTTTTTGTATTATTAACATGAGTGGGCGTGGCTTAATGGTTCAGTGGCGCCCCCTATAATATTTCAAACACTCAGCCCCAGCGGCAGGTTTAACCTACAATTCTGAATTTTTCTATGCATATCCAGCTTGCCAAGACCAACAAAAAACCCTCTTGCACCCATGCTCGAAATCCAACAGGAAGTCCAGTAGGATTTTTTGAAAGTCTAAAAAACGCGATTTTCGATCGTTTACAGGACACCTATTTGAAGTAACTTGTTCGAAAGCGCTCATCCGATTGATGAAAACTCAGTGTTACTGTGTTCTAGACATGTTCAACATATTAAATTGTGCTCTACTCTTCCAAAACTCAAAGGGCGTGGCCGTGGCGTGCGGTCAAACTTTGATGTCTCGTCGCGCCACTTTTAACCTTTCCAAAAGGCCTCTCCATAGAAATTTTTTCACGTACATGCATAACAATTTTCAAGCACATTAACCATGTCAGGACCTACATAAAATCCTCTGGCACCCATATTCAAAAACTGAACGGTAGTCCGCCATAATTTTTTTTGTGTGTAAAAAATGCCTTAATTTTGCATTTCACAGGCTACCTATTTGAACGTATTTCCCCGAGCCACCATTTATCAGATCATTACGAAATTACTGTCAGTGTGTTCTAGACTTGTTAAAGATCCAAAGTTATATGAAACCAAGATTCTACATAAAAGGGCGTGGCCATGGTGTACTGTCAAACTTTGATGTCTCGTGCACTCCCATGACATTCTTTCAAAAGCCCCCCCCCAGGAGGTTTTTTCCCCGACATGCATGACATTTTTTCTGCATATTAACCATGTAAGGACTTACATAAAATGCTGCAGTGCCCATTGTCAAAACCCAAAAGGAAGTCCACCATCATTTTTTGAATGTATAAATAATGACCAAATTTTGCATTTTCAGTCTTCCTATTTTAACATACGACCATGATAACATGAGACCCTGTTCATGCAATCATTGCGAACTCAGTGTCAGTGTGTTCTAGACATGTTTAAGATCTTTCGTTGTACTCCACATGATTTTACATAAAAGGGCGTGGCCCTGGCATGCGGTCAAATTTGCATGTTTTTTTTTATCCATTTTTTAACCACAAAATACCAATATGTCTGCCATGCAGAGGTCAACCATCACCAAATGTGTCATGCATGATAAAGGTCCTGCCCTGAGCGCCACCTGTTGACAACAGGAAGTTACTGCTTGTAAATTAGCACTAGCCATTGCTACACAGTTGATCATATCCCCTTCAAAAGGGTTGTGGACCGTCCTAAGACCTTGGCCATACTACCTTTTCAAGCTCAAATGTCTGCGTCAAACGCTCTCACCATACAGACGCGTCGTTTGCCACAAACAGGAAGTAGTTTGTTGAGGGGCTTAATATAGTCGTAGAGTCACCAAACGTCATACACATGATCTCAGTAGGAAAGTTAAACTTGTCATGTGGGTATAGTAAGTGGGCGTGGCTAAATGGCTCAGTGGCGCCCCCTTGAAATTTTCAAAAAGACCTCCCCATAGATGTTTTTTTGTCCTACATGCATGAACCTTTTTATGCTGATTAACAATGTCAGGACCTACATAAAATCCTCTTACACCCATAGTCACAACATTACAGGAAGTCCGCCATATTTTTTTGAATGCAACAAAAATGGCTGAAATTCTGTTGCTTGGTCACGTCTCGCCGTTGCACAGCCGCGGTCGCAACACACCCCGACATGCACGAAGTGCTTCGGGCCCTTCATCACCGCTTGCGGTTTTAATTTTTGTTGTTTTTGTTTCTATTTGTTGAATGGCGTTCTTTTAAAGCACGTTGTGTCTATGTCCAAGAGCTGTATAAAATGAATGTACTTTCTTACTTGCTTATCTTTTGTTTCAGCTGGCCAGTAGAAATGTGTCTACATTCTCAAGATTACAAGGCAAGAATGCAAATATTAGAGACCTTTTGGCCTTTACTCCACTGTTGCATAGAAAAAAAGAAAAGTTGACAAAGACCATATCCAGGAAACATTTCTGGGGATAAGGAGACATTCTCTTTTTTTCCCTGTGAGAATGATCACCCTGCTGTAGCACCAAACATCTGGAATATAGACCGAATAGACTTCACTACTGTCAGCTTTTACAGAAGAGCCCAGGAAACCTGTGACATTCTTTAAGTATATTAAAAAGTTGCCAAAACATGAAGCTTGAAGATAATTCTGTGGAGATTTTTCTCTGTGAAGCCGTTCCAGGAAACTGTCCTTTCTTCCATGATTGTTTACTTTAGGAGAACTGAGATCCAGAAACTTTCTGTACAACCTCTTATTCCTGACACTTCAATCCCACAAGCTTATGTAACACAGCAGCAACATCCGCACTCAAGTGTATTTTTAGACTTTAAGAGTTAAAAAATATACAGAGAATCAAGCAAAGGAAAGCAGGGACCTTGTAGAGCACATGCTGTCAGGCTCCCGGGGGAGACCATGTGTCGGGCTCGATGCTGGGAGCAAGATGTAGGGGTCAATGGTCAGTTCTCACAGGAAACAGAAGGAAGTGGTGTTTGTGTTCACATACTGTAACTCAGCTTTAACAACAACAATGGCCCAAACTGTGTGGACACAAGTCAAATTAAGTTAAGATTACAATTAATTTTGCAGGTAATTTGGAGCTCTTCAATGAGAGAGAGAGAGGTTCAAAGACAAACAGGCTGGATCAACAGAGACGTTCCTCAATAACTCATAAAGAAGGATGAAGGGCTGGAGAACAGACTGGGGGTAGTTGGCCGAAGAATGAATTAGACGCCACACTAGTTTTACATAACTCTTTCATTCATTCATTAAACCTTTGTTTCAACTGCAGCTAAACAACACATGGGGTACAGACCCCATTTACATTTGATCACAGTGAAATAAAATCAACAAAAGATCCCAGGCACCAGGGACCACTACTAAGAAAGTGAGATAAAAATAGCAGAAAGTTAAGAATCATAAAAGGAAAATAAGAAACCGTCATTAATTACACAGAGAACGACAATGTCAATTAAACTACTCTTGTTAAATTGCTAAATGTTTGAATCACCATAAGAATAAAAATGAGGTAAGACGGCTGTGGCTCAGTTGTCTCTCAACCGGAAGGTCGAGGGTTCGATCCCCAGCTCCGGCAGCCTCATGTCCGATGTGTCCTTGGGCAAGACACTTAACCCCGAGTTGCTCCTGCTGCTTGTTGGCGATGTATGAATGAGTATGAATGGGATTAGTTACTTCTGAAGGTTACTTTACGGGTGTGAATGGGTAGGTGTGACATGCGGAGTAAAAGCGCTTTGAGTGTTCAGACTAGAAAAGTCCATTTACCATTTACTTAAAGTGTTGGGGAAATGTAAAGTGAAATCTATACAAATAGATATTGATTCATTGATTGGTTGATTTAATTATTCTTAAAGACTACAACTGGTACATCAGGACTCAGCTGGATTCAATTAATTGTTGATGTACCTTTTGTTTGTTTAGTCAGAGGTGTACGTGTGGCTCAGGTGTAGATGAGGTGTGTGTCCAAAAGACTCTGCATCTACTGTTGTCACAAAAAATAAACAATTCATGAGGCCGAATAACGTCATGTTTGATATGTCAACCCATTAATTGATAGGAAAAAAAGTAGGCGATAACTCAAAAAAACACTCCACCTGTATTCCAATTAAACAACCAGAGACCTCTCTCTGTACACATCTGTGCCAATTAGCACTACACTTTACTTCACTCCTGTGGCTATTTACAGCACCACCTAGTGGGCTATTAAGACATAACATAGCTGAAACATTGTTAATGTATATATTTCTTATTCTTTTATAATAGTCTGTAGTTTGTACTTTGTTTTACATTTCTAGTTTCTAATGATAGTTTTAGACCATGTCTGCTGTTAATGTGCTGCTGATGTTGGCCAGGACACAATTTAAAATGACACTTCACTACTCGGTAAATAAAGTGTTCAATAAAAATAAATGATAGATGAATGCAACGTCATGTTATTTCACTGCTGAGGTCAACATTTTTAGTGAATGGCGGCGTTGGTGTACAGAGCAGGTGTGCTTGAATAACCTCCGTGCATAAAATAGGTGGACACTGGAGCCTCGCAGTTTATATATTTCACAACTGCTTTCATATAACATTGTGTCAACTGCCTGGATTATGTTCACAGACAAGGTGATTGTAAAACTTATTAAGCAGTATATTCTATGCTGTTGTGGATGTTTGGAGTACAAAGAGTAGAAATGTCACAGAATACAGCTCCAGCTTGACAAGCGGCATCAATTGTTGAAATGCATCAAAAATAATAAACCACTGATATTTTAATTGTTATTCTGAATCTGAAATAGATGATCCCACATAAGAGTGGATTTACTGGATGATGGACCTTCGCCTTAATATGAGTATTACTTTACTTTTGCTTCAATAAAAATCCTAACACTTCCTGTATCACTGCGAAGAAAACAATGAAATGTTAATACTTATTATTGATGAACAATAAAGCTGTTTGTCGTGTTGTTGCTGTCATAATGAGATCAGTCCTCTCCGCCTTCTCTGTGAAGCACACATTTTTGTTAAATGTTCATTTAACCATACCTTCATACTTACTCTTGTTTCTAGTGCTCAACCGTTGACTCTTCACAAAGAGCAGGTATACTGTAAATGAGTTTAAAGGTTTCAAAGTGATGATTTTTCTTTCTCTTTTTGAGAGCACAAGTACAACATGGAGATATGATGACATCAGTAATTAGTCAAACCATGAATTCATGGTGGAAATTAATTAATTAATTAATCCTTTTCCAACTAAACTAAAACTAAAACTATTATGTAGGCTTGATATTATTTTCAGCTGTGTAATTAGGCTACATCAATATGTAACAGCATAGACCAAGGGTTCCCAAACTTTTCCGCCTGTGACCCCCAAAATAATGTGCTAGAGACTGGGGACCCACAATGTTGGGAGGTGGTTAAAACATGTACAGTTGCACAAAGCCGGGCAGACTAGGCTAATATTATTTTAGTAATTCATTGTAAGAAATGCCAGAAGAAGAGCATAATTAATCTCTTGGTCTACTTTTTTTGTATAAACAGCATGTTCACAATAATGGGTAAAATATGCAATTTTTAAGTCATTTTTAATATGTCTTTGGAAGGAATCTTGAGACCCCCCTCTCAGTGTCCCGACCCCCACTCTGGGAAGGCATAGACTACAAAGGTATTCAAAATGATTTTCTTGTCAATGTGTCTAAACCCATTGAAGACAAAATCTGTAGGCTAATGACCTCAAAACATAAAACATTATTTTTTGTGTGTTCCTTTTATATTTTGTCTGTGAGTCGCAGACAGGTTTATCATCATTATTTATACTTAAGAGATCAAGAGGTGGCCCTCATTTGCAGTGACATCAAGTCATTACAAAAAAACAACAAAAGACTAGCAAAATCAGCTTGAAAAATATAAACCTACTGTAGGCCTACTGTACCTACTTTAACAATGTTCTAGCTGGCATGCAGTTGATTTGAATATGATTTACACAGTTGATACATAGGCCTGTACAGTTTTTTCAAAAGTCCCTAAATCCTTTAAAAGGTTGATAAACTAATCAATTAAATAAAGATTAAAAGGTAAAAACCAGTCAGACCTACGACCAGGAGGGTTGATGATAAAATGTGTTTGAAAGTCTCAGAGGAGCTGGACACTGCTCCAGGTTATATATTTACGTCACTGCCTCACAGTAAATATTAGAAACATTTTAACATGGCGTCATAACAGCGTAGGCTGCCCCTGAGACTCTTCACTTTGTCTCTGCTGACAGTCTGCGGCCGCGCGCTGCCATTACAGCCGCAGGCACACAGTAAACAACACGACGTCACTTCCGCTTTGAGGTTGACAGCAAAACAACAAAAGCTGGAGCGATAAAAACATACACCAAGAAGCAACTCTAAACGCTACTATAATAGGATGAAGGTAGGAGACTCGTCGGTTTTAGATATCCGTGCACGTGTATTCTAGGTATCGTTTCATGCGTGTGTGTGCATGAATTTGTGTGCGCGCGCTCGTTTGTATGTGGTGGGCCAGCGCGAGCTGCCGTTATCTTACCTGCAGATGTACAATCAGCTCCTGTTAACGTTACTGTAAAAATATGTCTCCTTCGCGTATTATCATGACTCAGATTAACTGTGAGAATAAAACTGAATTCAAGAATTCAAAATGGTGACAAACTGCGTCGGCAATATCAGATGAAGGTTTTGTCCTCCTGTGTGATATAATGAAATCATAATAACACAGTCAATGAGTTGTTAACATGTTTCCCTGAGACTCTTTAGTTTTTTGAGGAAATTACGACTGCCTCTGCTAGTTTGTACTCATATTCGCATTTATTTTTAGGGGAAATATATTGATTTTTAACACTGCTAACCTTACAGCCTTTTATTGTTTAATTTAGCACAATGTATTTAAAGCATGTTTACAGCGGCCTTTTCCCGCATTTGTTTAGACTGCATGGGACAGAAAGCTCTCTGATTTTGATTTTATTTAAATTAAGTTAATTATCAACAACAATATAACAATAAACCCTTTCTACCTACAGCAAATATCATCATGACATCTAAATATTTCTCCATGGATAGCCTACAAGCATTACTCTATTTGCTGCACCAAAACAATATCCTATCAATTTGCACAGTAGCCTACTGTTAAAGGTAGAGAACATCGCTGCCACCATGATTATGTTATTATGGCTGCCACTGCTAATTATCATGTAGCAATAGCAACAGCAACAGTGAAGTGCTAGCAGAGAGTGCTCAGACCTATAAGAATCAGAATCAGTGTTTCTCTGATGCTTGCTGACACAGCACATTTGGAGAGGCTTCCAGCTGAGCTGCCGCTTACGCTAGCTTAGCTTATATTTCAACATCAAAGTTAATTCAATGAGACTAAACCATACGTATGAGTTACAGATATTAAACAGAACAGTTAACAGTTTTGGTAAAGCAATGATAAATCACAATTTATATGCACATCTACCACGCAATACTTATTAATGGAACAGGTAACACTCCCAACCTAAGCATGACGTCAAAGGAAGAAAGAAGCTTTTTGAATGAAGATGGTATACTGATTTAAGTATATGTCATCACATCGTGTTATTAAAATCTTCACACACAATGCTTTCTTTGGATAGGTCCTTTAAGAGCGCTACTTTTCTATGCACTCTATAATATTGTCCGTCTATGTTGTCCTTCAGGAGATGACTTCACAGCAAGAGTTAGAGGAGGAGAGCAGCTCACCTTCTGTTGACTGTAACAACCACTACATCTGTGACGACAGAGAAGAAGAGGAAGTTCTTCCCGACCTCCAAGAGGACCATCCACATGGTGAGAAACCACAAGAACTTAAATCAGGTTTTAAAAAATTAAAATCTGCAGGGGTCCACTCTGTGCATAGTTTCTTTGATCTGAAAATGTCCCAAATTCTCGTAGTAAATTCATGGCCTCAATTATCAATATGCCTGATAGCAGACCTTTTTAACATCTTCACCATCATCACTATAAGAGAAATGTGCTTTAAGAGGACGACAGAGAGTATATGAACTTTTATGAAAAGGATAATAATATGTACTGCTGCATGCTGCAGCCTGTGTTGCTGGTTTCTTATTGTTTGGGTTGTTCAAGTCAACAGCTTTCTGGATCATGCCTAATTTCCTCAGGCTTGTGTGATGACCACTGCACAGGAAGTCTATAGTCGTATAATTTGAGAGCAGTTTCACTTAAACCCTGTGACATACAAAAAATCATAACATTGGTGTCTTTAGTGTACCAGTTCATGATGCACATGGAGCTGTGCTTATAAACGGACCCTACAATACATTCATGAGCCAAGAAGTAAATCTTCAGTTTGGTGAAACTGTATAACATTGACTGTACATTAGAACCTTCACAACAGGGACCTAAGTCTCTAACAAGACTCTTCTCCTCTGTCGCACCCCGGTGGTGGAAGGAACTTCCAAACTCCATTCGATCTGCAGAGTCCCTTTGCACCTTTAAGAAACCGCTAAAGACCCAGCTCTTTCATGAACACCTACGCACATGATATTTTGATGACCATAGTGATGATGATGATGTAGGTTTTGTTTGATAATGGCAATATTTAGGATGGTTTCTATACTGGTTAAAGCTCTCAAGAGCAGCTGTCAATGTTGTGCTTTGCCTCTGTGCTCTGCCTGTCAGCACCTGTGTGTCCAATCGGATTTAAAGCTGTTCGTTTTACACTTACTGACATTGTTTCCTCTTTTCTAGATCCTTGCTTGTGTTGTACTTACTCTCTGATGGTCGTCGCTTTGGATAAAAGCGTCTGCTCACTGTTTTTGGACAACAATAATGAAGCCTCCAGTTTAGTGTTTTGCAATAGCTGTCACTATCTTGTTTTTTAGGAGGCAGAATTGATCATTTTTGGACAAAAGGATGGAGCAAGGTCAAGTGACGCTTTAGCAAAAGCAAAGTTGCTAAGTCATGCCAAATTGTGTAGTCAATGACTGTTTTTTTTGCCTCTGACTGAGGTTGTATTTGTGATGATAGCTGACTGGTGTTGTTTATTTTTTGACAAAAGAAGCTCAGAGAGTGTGTGAAATGTGCTGTCTCTGCCGTTTGACAAACACTGAATGAGCTAAAATCCACATATGATGAGCTCAGAAACTAAAACCTGCATATTTGTGCTAATAGATAATTTAATGCATACCAGAAGTCCCCTTACTTAAAGTACATTACAACTACCGTCCAATGCTTTAAGCAATGTCCTATGAAGGTCCTTGAAGAAATGACTTAACAGAAATGTTATGTTTTCCATCTCTGAGTGAGGTTAAAGCTACTGTTTATGTCTCTGTGTTTCTCAGACACAGATAAAGATCACCCCATCCCAGAAGGAGGAGTTATGTGGAGAATGGGCGGCGGCCTGTTCAGCATGACACGGAACGTCGTCGGTGCAACCCTGGGGGGTGTTGCGTGGGTAGGAACAAAAAGTTTTGAGCTCACTAAGACAGCTGTCACCAGTGTGCCGGCAGCCGGTGCAGGTTTGGTCAAAGGAAGCGTCTCCATGGTTACAGGAGGTGTTGGAGCTGTAGGATCTGCGGTGGCGAGTAAAGTCACACCAAGGAAGAAGGACAAAGCTGACTGATGGACAGTTGGCGTGTGTGTGTGTGTGTTTGTGTGTTTGTGTGTATGATGCAAACAAGAGCAAAATCTCTTAAGCTCCTAATGGATTCTCATCACAGCTCTCCAGATTAAAGCAGCGTATTCTTTCATGCAGCAACAAAGATACAAAAGCAGCGAGATGTCAGTCAATGTCAGTGGAAATCTTCCTCTGAAGGGGGCATGGCTGACAATGATGACAATTCACAACAAGAATGCAACAGTGGGGAGTTGGGAAATATAATTTTTTATTTTATTTTTTTTAAATCTTGAATGAGCTAGCAGACAGTGACCGTAATTCAATGTGTCATACGTAGCATTTTCTTTAAAGACAAACAAAAACATTTATAAAATGTACAATTCAGTGAACACAATTGGACGAGGACATGATACTGGGCTCTTACAGTATAATGGTACATAGAGAGGAGACAAGTTCCCCTACACATCATTGAGGACTTTGTCATTGAGTTTCAGGACTCATCAGCGAACATTTTGGCTTTTATTCATGGATGCTTGTTCTTTGCGTGTGGGTTAGCTCTAAACAAACCATTAAGAGTAACAAAGTCACAAAATAACACACATATACTTACCCAATGAGACAGTGGTAAACCAGCAACTCCTCATATTCAAGCTAAAATGACTGTTTTTGTAATGGGAGTCTGGTTGCTTGTAAGACAGCAATGTAACAATGTTTCAGTTTATATAGAAACATCTTTCTGTAATGTTGTCAGACACTAAAAATTACAAACTGAGCAGGTCAGCAGCACTGTATTTGAGCAATTCTAAACATAAAGTAACGTACACTGAGGATTAAAAACACTTAGAGTTCCACTTAAAAATCATCCAAAGTTGTTATTGTAAGTCGGATAAAATATGTCCCTCAGAAAAGCAGGAGACGAGGACATTGTGTCTTTTTTTTTAATGAAGACACAAAGAGTAAGAAGAGGCATCTCTAGTGTTTTTTTTTTGTATTTAAAGTTGAGCCGTCAGCTTTAAAGCGTGAATCATTTCAAAGTAATGCGTTCATTTTTTTAAAATCGCGTTAATCATTTGTTATTTTTTCCCTTTAGGCGCATTGTAGCTAAGCCACTGCACTGACTGCAGCATCTCCCTGTAGTCACAGTGAGGGAAAAGAACGACACCTCTGCCCCTTTGAATGTCTCATTTCACCAAAAAAAACCTCCCCGACATCTCAGCTGACGAGTCAAAAATATGATCCACCTTGTGACATCACACATTTGACTTTTTTACCGTTCCCTTTAGCTTTTTCATTTGGTTTTTCAACACGTAACAAGTTCCCTTCTCCGTGGATAAGTTAACGCTGTAACCTTTGATTCATCAGACGTTCCTTCTTTTCTTTCAAATACAAGCAGGTTTGTATCCAAACAGGAAGTAAAACGCCCTTTGCTGAAGAGAGCACAAAACTAAAAAATAAAAGCATAACAAAAACTGTTTTGAAATCCACCATAATTGGAATTTCAAACATGCAATCACAAATTTAATTAACTATTGAAATTCAGAAATGAATCGTGATTTTAAGAATTAATTGCTTGACAGCCCTCATTTAAATATAAGCAAATGTTTTTTTTTTACCGTCTGACGTAAGCAATTATAAACCATAATTGACTGTAAAGGAACAACATCAGTCCTCTGTCCCCTTTACATGTTGATGAGTCATAACTTAAACCACTATGACATCATTGTGTTATGTTGGATATGTAAAATGGGATGAGGAATAACAGATTTTACAAGCAGGGTACTCTTGAGTTGAGAAGTCAAATCAGCAGAAATAGAGAGCAGGGTTTGAAAATGACTATCAGCAGAAAGTTTGTTAAAACAGATAAGCAATAAATAGAGTTAAACTATTTCAAATCTATATTTTAAACCTCATGTTTACTATAATACAATGTGATACGATGAAACCCCACAAGGTACCAGTAATATCTAGGTTTAGTTATGTACATAAATGTCAATTCATTTAAAGGCAGGGTTGGTAATTTTTGAAAACTATTTTGAAAGAAGCATTCCTTCAGGGCTCCGTCTACAACCACCCCCTCGCCTCTGTGCTCCCTCAAAAGCCACGCCCCTCACTTACATGCACGAGCGCCGTTGCTCCAGAAGTGGACCTCAGCTCATCGCTTGCATTGTGTAGAAATTACGTCATCTCATGTCTCATTCAGCGATAAGTAAACTCACAGTATAAACTCTGTCATCGGTGACGCGCTCTGAGTGTGGGATAGTGCACGCAAGGGGTAGAGAACGAGCTGGGAGACAAGGAGGCATGATTGGTTCATCAAATTGGGACCTCGTGGCAGACATTGGTCGAAGTTTTTACAGGCTTACGGATTTTCTTTGTTTCTTTTTCAGGGCACATGAATTATTAATGTCTGTCAGGACCTAAAGACAATTTCAACCAAAATCTTAAAAAGTGTATCTGGAGAAAATTACAAACCCTGCCTTTAAGAAACTGTTTGTGCTTTGAAAAAAAAAACCTGTTCACTGCTCATGAATATGCCATAGGAAGTGCTGTAGGTAGCCACTGTCATGTCCACCAATGGTTTGTTGATTACCATTATGAAGCCTTGAGGTTGGCATTTACAGATTTTCTATTTTGGATCTTTGGATTCAAGAGTGACCACATTTGGATAAGGGTTTAAAATAGCTATCCGACATCTTTGTGCAATCAATGGAGTCTCCCCCTGCAGGACATGAGAGAGAGTACACTTGTGCACTACTGTAGCATCACTTTTGAAACCAAAACGCTATGTCCACTGCATATACTGTACAGTGTGTGGTTCATGAATGTAAAACCTAAAGCTATGGCTCTGAAGCTCTTTGAAGCACGAAATAAAGCAGTTTACTCTTTAACTAGAACAATGTAGATGACAGTTATCACTTTGAAGGATATCAGTGATGAATTAGAGAATCCTAGATTGTGTTACAGTCTGATGCTGATTATCTGCAAAATATACAATAAGGATGGACAATAAGTAAATTAAACTTGTACTTTTTTCTTAGGAGGCACGTTGGTGTTACTATTAATTCTGTTTTCGTTTGAAAATTTGTGCCATCACGTTTGTAAATCATCATTACTATTTGTCTGGGTTTTGTATGTATCTAGAAGCGCGAGTGAAAAAGTATTCTGTGATAAGACACACTGCATGCCACACATGTTATACTGCTTTTCAAACTTTCAAAGGCAGAGTGAACTTTACATTACACCGTACGTGAGTGCTCGCTGAAGAAGGTGTCTGTAATCTATTTGGTTAGCTGTGTTCACTTGCACATTTACATTTGTTTTTTTAAAATCATTTAAAGACTGCTGGCTTTACTGCTGTTGGTTAGATGGTGAATTTCCACACATTCAGTGACACTAACAATGGGTGGTCTGGCCAAATAGAAATGATATCGGAGATATTGCTTAATGGTTTGTATCCAATGACAAAATAGATACAGTATATATTTTAAAATGTCAATGGTAAAATGTCACAGGCAAGAATAAGTGTGTGTTAAGACCAAAGCAAAGCAAATATCAGTGCGGCACTATCCCTGATGAAGGAAATGCATAGACAGTTTCCTCTCGGGCTGCCCAAATAAAGCCAATTATGTACATTTCCTTACCACTGGTACTTTGCTTAATGTTGCCAAGCTCTGTGGTCATGGTGGATTAATAAAGAGTACGGTCTAGACTTGTTTTTTTTGTAAAGTGTCTTGAGAGAATATTTGTTATGAATTGGAGCTCTACAAATAAAGATTGAATGATTGAATTTGTAATTGACCCAGACAGAACAAGTTTCTGAGAAATCTGGAAAGGTGATTATTCCAATTATATTCCAATGTTTAACAAATGCAATCAAACACGAGACCAGAATGATTAATGCACGGTAAAAATTATTTTTGCTTTTAGTCTGAACATAACTTAAGACTGTCTGTATTGGACCTTGAGTCAAAATATGTTTCTCTGGAGTTCTGGATTAAAACATAAGCTTTCCCTTTTGAGGAAGTTTCCCTTATTAGTAGTACGAGGATGGAAACTGTTTCTCTAGAAGTTACCAGCCTATAAAATAGTGTTACTTCTAGATCTAAAGTTAATTCAATTTTGAATGGATCTTTCTCAGCTTAATACTTCACCTTGATACTGATGTTGCTCTTTGTCTGTGTAGTTATTTCATGCAGCCACAAATTTTACGATTAGCTCAAAAAAAGTCAAAGCTATATTTTTAGGACTCTGCTTTGGACTGTCTCTGCCCCCTGTACATCTTTGATTTCACACGAAGTAGAAAGACACAAAACAGCTGCAAAATGGTCTGTAATACCTTAAAAAAAAAATCTGTTGATTATAGCATAATATGCAGCTGACTTTCCTGTCCCTGATAATGTGATGGATTGACGACCGAACTCTGTTTGCATTTGTGCGAATTTTGTAAATGGAATGTTTAAATGAACCCGACATTTTTTATGAGAAAATAAAATCATTCTACATTTGCTTCATGCCTCAGAACTGTGTTTTTTCCCCTTTCTCTCTTTATATTTCTTTTTTTTCCCAAATGTTTAAACCTAAAGACTTGGAATTTTCGGATTAGACAGAATAAAATAAAAGTGGTGTTTTTTTGTAATGAAAATCTATAGGCTGTGGTTGAAATCGATTTTTTTAAAGATTTTATAAATGCATTCATAAGGCTTAATAACAATCCTTATAAGTGACTTTAAGCATTCATAACAACCGTTAGCAATGTTTATGCAGAGTTATAATCAGTGACAATAATACATTATAACGGTACGGTTTATAACACATTATACCTTAATGCAAAACTAACTACAGGGTCTTATAACACATTGTAACTCTTACAATTGTATCCAGTTCTAAAGGTTGATAGAGATCTGATTCAGTGTATTATAAGAGGTCATAACTTGTGATTTTCAAATGGAAGAATGTCTTATGTATACATTTTATAAAGAATATATTTATAAGGCTGCATTAATGTGCTAATGTTGCATAATGAAAGGTGGGTTCATATAGTGTGACCATAACGGCTTTTAGAGTTTATTCATCTCTGACATCCACAACTTTGATGAACTGAGCAGCGTTATACTCCATGTACACCTGGTTGGAATATCAATAAAAAGATTTGGACTAAAAAAATGAGGACTTAACAGCCAGTATGACTCCCTCAATCTTTGTGGACCAGCTCAGCTGAACAGGGTGAAGCAGCTGTAACACTAATAGACATTGGTTTGATAGTTTATTTAAAACATGTTGGTTAATAATGACCTGGTAGGGAAGTAGTAAGCAAGAATAACCCAGATCATCATTCAAAGTTTGTTACAGAAAGAAACAGGTTGAGACAATAACACCCACACTCCTGATGTTTTATTGATCAACACTGATTTACACTGAACACCTGCATCAGTGACTTTGAAATGTAAGCATGGTCCAAACCAGTAACTCCCCAGTCCACCACAGCAGTGATACGCTTCTGGTGTTCGAGGGGGGAAAAAGCACTCAAAACGTGTGCAAGATGGGAGAAATGTTAGCTAACAGAACAGACAGTCACAGTCAGGTTGAACTGCTGTGGAGACACAGTTATGGTTCAGATTGTCTACACATCCATTTGTAACAAACTAAATATCTCTCCAGACAGTCTCAACCAGCCTCAGAGTTAATCCTCTGATTGAACAACACATTGAAGTTAGTATGTAGTATATACTCAAGTTCATTTAAAGTAAGGGCTAACTGCTGTTTTAATACGTTCAGACTAATTATTAGCTGAGCACATGGACGAGATTTACTCACCAGCTGACATTATTCTTTAACAATTAAATTGTTATCATGTTTTTTATTGCAGGCCTGAGGACATTTTATCACCATGAATTTCCCTGTAATAAACAAATTATTAGTACTCTCACAATATGTCAAAAAATAGAAACCTCTCCTGCTTCACAAAATATCGCTCCATCTTGCTTATTCACATCATGAACATTTTCATCGAGAAATGTTTGTAAAAGCATTTTATGTTGCTTTGTTGTCAAAAAAGAAAAATCAAAACGTTGGTTAAACAGGAAATGAATATCAGTCCAGTCAGTGACTTAAGAGAAGACATTAAAGAGAACAGAAGAAGAAACTGGCAATGACTTGTTTTGATTTGCTCACATTTAATTTGAGACATGGTGGAAGTATCAAACCGTCATAAATTTGTGATCTATAAGAATGTGAACAACATGTATTTACATTTAAATAGCCTGCATGTTGTTTTCACGTGGTTTTGAATCTGTACAAAAAACAATGAATATCCCCCTTCACCTTGTGTTACTAAAGCGAAACATTCTTTAATTGAAAATATAGAAGCTGTGGTTGACATGGAGTTTATTTTTTACGTTAAGTTTATTTGAATTTATGGATGAAAAGAATCTGCAACTTGTCTGGTCCTGACACTACCTGGTTGTACATATGTCACAGTTTATCAGTACTTTTTATCAATGGTTATATGGTGTGGACAAGGCTGATCAGCGATCTGTGAAACCCCATCATATTTATTTTGACAGTGAAAACTGTACATACAAAATTGTGCAGTTGCACAAATATTAGCGGTAATCATAATTGGCAAATGTCTTAATCTGCCAATTATGATTACCGATTAGATGTTTTTTTTAAAAACCAGAAACACCTTCTCATGGCTGTCTTAACAAAACACACTCCGTTAACAAAAATATGCTGAACGCGTTAGTTGCTGGTCTACCTCTGCGATCAAATAGTTTGAAGCTGTGCTAAAGAACGACTTTGCCATAATGAGAATGAGTTCACCATAACACAACATCACCAACAAACTAACTAGTCAAGGAATTGGTAGATCATCAACTCCTGTGATCTGCCAGGTGAAACTAATGTTTTACTCACTGACTTCTGGTAGCCTTAAACACCCTGTTTCCACCAAGCGGTCACGTTTAGTTGAGTACAGTTTGGTATGGTAAACCCTGATCTTGCTTACGTTTCCATAGCCAATTGTACCTTTACACATCACTAAATCACAGCGGCACGACATAGTGTAGACAGCCAATAAATTAAACGAAGAAGAAGAACGTGACACAGTCTACAAGAAGCCTTTCGGAGGAGAGGTGAAACGTCTTCAAGATCTTCAACCAGTCCAGTTGCCTTTGGATCAAGCTTCGAATTCACAGTGAACAAAGATCAATGATTCTTAAGAAGGTCTGCATCTCCGAGGTTGTCCATAGGGCGGTGCTACGCGCTGACAATAGTAAAAAGCGTTCAAATTACTCTCTCTCCAAATCCACAGGATATTTAAACATGATGCGTTTTGTGTTTGTCCTTTATCACCACTGTCGCACAGGAAGTTATGATTCTTTTGACAAATCAACGAACTGCAGTGTGTCTCGTTCCAACCTTTAGTGTCGGATCGGTACGCTTGGCAACCAGACAGAAGGGTACCAAAGAAGTAGGACGGTACTGATTAGTTATTTTGGTACCCTTCCCAACTTTTGACAGTTGAAACACCGATAATGTGTAACTTAACGAACCGAACTGAACGGAACCGCTTGGTGGTAACGAGGCTTAAGAATGATGTGTAACAGCTTTAACTGCATCTTAATCAATGACACAAAGGTAAATATCTGTTGTGATCATTGCCGTCATGGTGGAAAACCCAAAGAATCCAAATGTGAGCTTGTTATTGGCAAACACAAGCCCTTTTATTCAGTGTACTTAAATGCCTTTACAAGTGCAGCCATTATAGCCTGTTTTTTCCAAAGCTGGTTGGAGAGATCTACTCAAACTATTCAAACACTTTTTGATCTTTCCATGTTTACATTGACCCCAACCTTGTGTAACCCAAGGTATAAAAAACCCAGAATCTTTCTTAAGTGATAAATTGATTTAAATACAGCGACCTTGTGATTGTACTGCATTTATTGCTGCTATATGGATTCATATGGATCATATGCAGACTTTAGACTTTAGAGTCCACATGAGGAAATTCATTTTCATAGCATTGTCCAACTGAGAATACCCACCATTATGTAAAAATATACATTTGAAAAAGGGCTGTAACCTACGTAGTTGATTAGTCATGGGTCAGGGAAGGTATGTAGATAGATAGATAGATAGATAGATAGATAGATAGATAGATAGATAGATAGATAGATAGATAGATAGATAGATAGATAGATAGATAGATAGATAGATAGATAGATAGATAGATAGATAGACGGATGGTCACAGCTCTTTTTCCAGCACAGACATGGTGAGAATAACCAGAGTGGTCAGTAAGACAGCTTCAATGATGTAATGTGCTTCATAAACTAAAGCACTGTCTTGATGGATGGTTTCCTAAAGCCTGTATAGGATGGATGTAAATCATCAGTTGTTTAAAGAAATGGGAGGAACGTCCTGTCCTCCACCAAGGAGTGTGAGAGATTTCTCAGTTCTCTGGGGTGGAAAACTCTCTTGTATCCGAGGAGCTCAAGCAGAGGTTTGCAGGCAGTCTGGGTGTACACAACCATGTCAAAGGACAGCTTCACCCTCCAGTTCTCTGCATTGGCAGCAGAGTCCCGAACTGTGGTGAACTTCTGCCGTGACGACAGATCACTAGTCCCCCGAGTGTTGTTGATGATCCAGTCCTCTACACTGTGGTCCAGATCTAGACCTAGGAAAGTGTAAAGCTCTCGGGCCTTCTGGAGAGGAAACCTGGCCAGGTCTTCATATCTGACCCAAGGATAGGGAGGGGTGAAAGGAACATTCAGTGAAAAAGGAACAACACATACTAAATAAACTATAGATGACACGTCAATGGGTGTTATAAGTCATATAAGATGTTTACTGATCTTCTATTATTTGTGTTTCTCGAGGTTTAGTCAACTGAAAAAGCTGCCTTTTAATTTCATCTCGATATTGCCATGGGTAACTGTGGTCCCTGCCTTTCTGTATGATGGTCAGCTTTGTCACAAACCATTCAGATAGCCAATAGACCTCTGTTGAGTGTTATACCAGGAGAGCACATCTCAGAGCATCGCCTTTTTGGTTTCACAAAACTGACCTTTAATAGTCTACTCTCTTCTGTTCAGCTAAGAAGAATACCTTCATTCTGATCCTGCTTTTGAGCTGGAGGGTCCAATGGTGCAGACACCACTTTGTAGAGCTTAGAAGAGCAACATGGGAATCTTAGTCAATGTGAGCAACTTACTTCAGGAATTTCTTTAGCATAATGGACTTCCAGGCACTGAATTGTGGTCAATATTTCTTGTGGTCAATGTTATGACATGGTGAAGGTCATATATTAAGTAGCTGTGGAACGCCTTCAATCTAAACAGTAACACTTAAAATTCTTGAGCATAGGCCTAGCGACATTTAGTCTTAGCCATGGGCCTGGGTGCAGACGCCGCTGGTTTTCAAAGCACATCATTCAACCTCCTGGAGAACTCCACCCATTCTGTCCTTTCAGGCATCTGATAATATACAGTCTCCTTTTCGCTGTCCATTTGATCATAACCATACTTGTGAGGGAGGTCATGAAGACAGCATGCCTCTGCAGATATTGTAGTTACAGGACAGGCTAAAGACCACATCTGTGTTCTTTGGCATGTTCTGTAATTTACTGTTTTCTCTTTGGTTGGGCTGGACAACTGTTAGGAAAGGTTTGCTTCTGAGAAAGATAATCTATTAACCCCAACTCATTGGGCCTCATTTATCAAACGAACGTACGACCGAAAACCGTGCGTACGACCATTTCCACGCAAACTTCGGCATTTATCAATTTGGACGTAAGCGGAAGCTGCGATCAGATCTCACGTCAGGTCTGAGCTCGTGTACGCAAATTCGAGTCTGTGGATTTGCGGTGCAGCACAGCAAAATCTGGCGGAAAATAATGAACAAACCTCAGCTGTCATTAAGCATAAGCAGTCACATATTTAGAACAGATCAAAACGGATTATTAAAACGAAAACATTTCTTTTAAAGCCCATGTTTTTACTGATACCACTTTCAAAAAATTAAACAATAGGATAAATAGCCTAAGATGACAACGAATTATTACACATTAAAATGTGAAAGAATCATAAATACAAGCAGAAATGTGTGTTTGCAAATTAACTAAAGGCAAAAAGGTGTAATTGTTTTTGTTTTTGTCCGATGGGTGTGACAGAACTGGAACAAAAATTGAAAGCACCTGTTGAGATAATCATCGTTCCACTGTGGTTGGTCAGATGTTTATTCATTCCCCTATTTAAACAGATGCTTTGACAGTTATCAAGTCTTGATGATGGCAGACTTGCTTATTTTGGAGGAGCAATACGTGCGTGTCAGACGTGAGCGCGTCTTCAGGGACCTCAGGGATCTCCTCATGGAGAGTGATGCCTGGTTGATCAGTCGCTTTCGGCTCCCAAGGCATGTGCTTATTGATTTATGCAATAATGTAGCTGCTGGATTAAAGAGAGAAACCAGGCGGTCAAATGCCTTACCTGTACCAGTTCAGGTGCTCGCCACGCTGGGGTTTTTGGCCACCGGGACCTTTCAGCGAGAGGTCGGGGACAGGGCTGGGGTCTCCCAGCCAACGATCAGCAGGACGATGCCAGCAGTGTTGGCTGCAATAAAATCTCTCTCCCGAAAATACATTCGGTTCCCATACAATGATGTGATTAAAAGGCAATTTTATGAGATTGCTGGGTTTCCAAATGTGGTTGGAGCGATTGATTGTACTCCTGTGCGCCTGAAGGCACCATCCATGAATGATTACGCATTCATCAATCGCAAAAACTACCACTCCATAAATGTCCAGGTGATTTGTGATGCCAAGCTATCACTTTTAAACGTGGTGGCCAGGTGGCCAGGGGGGACACACGATTCTTTTATTTTTCAAAACAGCTCTGTTGGCGCGCGGCTGCAGGAGGGCGCACTGCAGAGCCAAAGTCATCTCCTCGGTAAGTGGCTACCCTCGATAAATTGCATTACACTAAACAAGGTATCAGATGATTCACATTTTGGTATGGTTCTTCTAGGTGACAAGGGTTATCCTCTAACGGAATACCTTATAACCCCGCTACAGAGCAGGAACGCAGGTTCAACAGTGCGCACACACGCACACGGGTCACAGTCGAGCGCTGCTTCGGGTTGCTGAAGGGCAGGTGGCTCTGTCTCGGACCTGCAGGGGGAATGCTACTGTATACCCCAGACAAAGTGTGCGATATCATTTTGGCCTGTTCAGTTTTGCACAACATTGCACTGGTGAATGAGCGGCGCAGCCGGATGAGCCCATGCCCATGGAGCCGTGGCCAGCACAGCCTCCACAGGGGGCTGTACGGAGGAGACAGGACCTCATTTGTCGCTTTTAAAACGTAAAGTATACCTTAAACTCTTGCAAATGCTCTGCAGTATTAATCAGTAATGTGAAGTATTGTTGGTGGAATTGGCTAAAGGCATACTAAACACAGACAACATTTAGTCATTTAAACATTTTATTATGGCTTTTTTAGAGTTTCATTTATTTCTTTTAGTGTCTCATTAATTGCGTCAAGTGCGCCGACGACTGAGGCCAATAACCTGCATATCTCCCCTTGTCTCTCCAGGACCTCTGCCGTGATCAGGTTCGGTCTGGGCGCAGCACGGGGGGCCGAGGGCACGCGCTCACTCTCGGCAGTAATAGTGGGACCGCCCTGGGGAGCAGATCTGGCTGACATCATGCTGGTGCCTGGCTCTGAAATATTTAATACAATAAAAATGTCACCCATGTAACATGTGTAAGCCTTATTATTTGTAAGAAATGGTGTACAGTCAGTTTGATTTTTTAATGCAAGCAAAAGGGGGTTGTTAGTTACCATTCTGCTCTGGGTCTGATGCCAGTGCGTCTGTGTCACCTCCACCACTTATGCCACAGATCGACTCGGACCCAATTAAGGAGGCAATTCTTTCCTCCGTCCCCGTCAGGATCAGGCTGGAGTCTGGTTGGCCTCCTCCAGTCTGCCTGATGCTGCGTTTAAACGCAGCAACACGTTTCTTGGTGGCCAGCTTCAAATCCGACCATTTTTTCTTGACCTAAATGTAAAGAATTGTTTTGATCAATTAGCAGACATAAGCTTTTAGGCTGCGGATGAAAAGATTCATTTAAGTCGTTAGGCATGGGTTAAGTTATTGAGAATTATATTCAAACCTCAGCTGGAGTCCGTTCCTGTACGGCAACGCTGTTGACTGCCTCCGTTATCTTTTTCCAGACAGCGTTTTTATGAGCCCCTTTTATGCCACTCTTCAGACTGCCAAAAAGCACTGTTTTGTTTTGTTCCACCTCCGATGTCAGGATGCCGATCTCCGTGTCAGAAAAGTTTCTTTTCTTACTCATGTTTCGTCTCTCCAGGTTTGACCTCAGTGGGCGAGGCCTCCGAACCAGGAATATTTATGGGCGTAACATGTTAATGACGATCGAATTCAGCCGCCGCATTTATCAAGGCCCGCTCATTCGTACGCTCAGATTGGTCAGATACGAACGTTTCATAAATCGCACGTGTGTCCTGTCGTAAGACCAAATCTGCGCTCAGATCTGCGCCTGTTTTCACGCAAGATTGATAAATGAGGCCCATTGTGTTCTTTGTCTGGAGTCCCACACTACGTCTTGGACACAGTCTCCAGGCACCTTGATGGAAAGTTAAATTGCTCTGTAAAATATTTCCGATGTTGAGATCATACAAAAACTGTCTAAGGGAGCCCTATCTACCAAAGATCGTACTGAAGGGGTAGAACTTGGTGCTGGTCTTATGCAAATTCAGCTTCCATAACCTTTTTGACAGCCCCCAAACTAGTGTTTTCTTCACACAAGGTATCTGGTAGTGATTATCGTAGATAATGGAGTTTAGGTCTTCCATTTCAATACATATTATTAGGTTGCTGTTCTTTTTTCACACACTCGATGGTGTTTTAAATTCCCCAACCGTCTTGACAACCAGCATCATCACTATGTTCACATCCTTGTACAGTCACCCAGGGTTGACGGGACTCTATATACAGCACCACTTGTTCAACATTTTCTTTAAGCTGGAATTCTGTATGTGAATGGCCATACAACAAATTCCTGCAACACATCTAAAATATTCTGTTCAATGCAATCAACAGGCAATTGTCGGACCAGTCTGTATTTTCGTGAGCTCAAACTCCTTTCAGGCTTTATCACCTAGTAGTGAGTTAATCAACAGGGGGAGTAAGATATGCACATTTCTTTTTTTCAGCTTGCATGTGCCTCAACAGTTAATTCTGAGTCCATTTAAGTACTTAAGTGTTTTTGAGATAAAATTATACAATGTCCCCAAGCTGAAATTTGCCTTGGGCAGTGGTCCTATTTTTTTAATCTAAATTCATTTGATGAACTACATAAAGGAAGGAGAGCCTGATCATGGGCAAGAACACAACAACAAACTACATACAACAAAGATACAATCAGATGCATCTTATACCATCTACCCCGTCCCAATTTTCAAGCCAGGGGCAGTTTCGGCAGATGGTTGTTAATGGTGAGCCTGGTTGTGCCCAAGATTTCTGCCTCTTAAAAGGACGTTTTTTCTTGCTGCTGTAACTTTTTTAAATGTTGCTAAGGATTAACATTGGGTCTTTGTAACGTAGCAATGACTAAGGTCTTTACCTGCTTTTTGTAAAGTGTCTCGAGATAACATTTGTTATAATTTGGCGCTATACAAATAAAGATTGATTGATGTGAAAACATATACACTCTAAAAGCAGGGAATTAAAAAAAACTACATGTGCTCGGGCTAAACAAGTTACACTTTCAAAATGGACACATGGGTCAGCGTTGCCTTCCAGGGGCCCCAATGTGTCATTTTTTAAATTGACATAAGCCGCAGCGCTTGCAGTTGAACATGCTGTCTCCTGTACGTTGTACATCACCCTTTGTCACTTTGCCTGCTACCATCTTGCTGAATCCTCACATATCATGGAGTCCCTCAGTGTGCCACAATTGAATCACTTTGCTTTTAGCTTTCAGTCAACCAAATATTATCAAATGGATTTCAATGCTGCTGCATTTCAGAATGGGATACGTCTCAAACATTGTACTGCGCATCAATGTTATTAAGCGCTTTATCCAATTTCTTCTTCTTATCTCGATTTTTAAACATGAACGTCCTGTACACTTCTGCAGTTTGTGGGCCACCTATAATTAATTCTTTAACTGATCTATCTTCCTTTAGAGTAAAATGGCTGCAATTAGAAATGATGCTCAAAGGTGCACTGATTTCTGACCATCACTTTCACTTTCACGCTCAAAGTCCCCTTTCTAACTGGTTTCCTTCCTGGTTAATAGTTTTGTATAAGAATCAATCGCCTAATTTTAACAATATTAATCAGAACTGAGCACTAAGGCTTACATGGCAAAAACAAACAGTTTCAGTTTAAATATAATCCCTGTCGTTCTCACCTGAGCAGCATGTACCTCCCTCTGAGCCAAGCAGGTCTGGACAGCAGCCCCGTGGACACAGACCTCAGGAAGTCCTCACACACTGTGTTGATCTGTCCCAGGTCCAGGTTGTGGGGACGGCGTCCGGTTGCTCTCCACAGACGCCACAGACGGTAAGTGTCTCGAAAGGTCTCGATACGGGATGCCAGGATGCCGCGTGGATCTCGAACAAGCTGGACCACCTGATGTTGACCCCCCCCAAGGAATGAAACATACAGTATTTGCCCAGAATAGACAGTGTTTTAAAAAAAAAAGTCAGCAACAGTGGAGATGTCTCCAAATGTCTTAATACACCTCCATGTGTAAAGGTACCTGGCTTGTCTCCCAGAAAAAAACAACAGTACTGTGGGGGAGAAAATGTTCAAAGTGATAACAGCAGTGATACCTTGAGCAGAATGATGGTCTGTTCAGACTTAATGTGAAGAACATTTATTACAAGACTACACACAAAGCCAATGAAAAAACAAAAATACAAGCAATTTTGTATCATTCAGTCATTTGTGATCACTGAATTTATATCCAGAAATGATCTTCTGAAATACAAATTACAAAACGGTATCTTAATTTAGTTATCTTAGCATCTTTTTGACCCAGGCCAAATAGAATCTTGACAATAAAGTTCAGATTCATACGGCTAGTATGCCTGGTTTTGGTTGCACTTTTTGGTTAGTATAGTGAATCCACAGTGGAAACAGATCGATGAGCTTGCACCAGGTCATGAAACTGGACACTTGTCGACCTCAAGAAGCAACACCTAGTTAAAACATTTTTAAAATCTGTTGTTGCTGCCCTTGCATTCAATGCACAATAATTAAACACTATAGCTTTCTTCTGCCTCCATCACAGTCACGTAAATAGGGAGAGGAACTAATAAAACGCTGGGATTCACGATTGATTGAGTGGACAGCCAACAGTTCACACAAGAAGTTAATTGTTGGAAAAGCAGAGCCACACTTTCCATTCTTTTAAGATATTATGTTTCCAGTTGAGTCTTATATTTGATTTCAAAAGCAGTCTCACAGATCACTTGATCTTGGTTGCCTCTACTTAGCTCCTTTAAACCTCTCCGTGGTCTGCCACCTATGGTTTCTACGTTCTATAAAACTGTGTGTGCTGTTTAGTGAAACAAAGTGGCATGTTTTATGAATTATATCGTTTATCATAATCTGGGAACACACGGTGAAGCAAGCGGTAATGTCAAACGACTTCCAGAAAATAGTTCCTTTTCCATGAGGAATTTTTCCAGGAGCCCTGCTCATCTGTTGAGTCTCAGTTTTACAGTATAAAAATAACTTATACAGAGGCTTCACTTGGACTCACTTAAACAGATTTCCTTGTGATTTACTAGCAATTAATGGGAATTTAAGTTTGCCAAAATAACAATACCATGATGCAGATCTGTAAAGACTAAAAATCTAAACTTCATCAAGTTTGTCCTCAAGAGGCGGAGAAAACAACTTTTAAAAGGTTTGATTGTGTTTCAGGTAGTCAGTGAATCTAAACCCTGATTGGCTTTCGGACAAACTGCAACCTCCAGTGATGAAAAATGTAGACACTGCGAAAATGCAAAAAACTGCATTTCCTTGAGTGACCACTTGAGTCTGACTGAAGAAGCCCCGGGATATACATACACACCCATTAAAATGCCTGTTTTTACAGCAGAAATGAACATGTTTAGAGTCTGCTTCAAAGAAATTGGTCTGAATAGCTTATGTCTTTTTATGAAGAATAAGGCGTTCATAATAAGGCGCTTGGCTAACCTGACTGACGTGCAGGCGTAGTGTAGCTGTTTGTCAGGAGGCTTAAGACACACCTCAGCTCCAGCTCTTTGGCTGATGTTAGGTTGACCGAAAGATAGGTAGAGACAGCATTTGCTATGGCGACTGCAATCGACGGGCTTCAGGTGCAAGCAGATTTGATTGTTTGCTACACTTTGATTTACATACATTTTGGAAAAATAAATCATCATTGGAATAATGTTGAAGGGAGTTGGTATATCATTTGCACGAATAACGTTCTGGCTGTTTTTTCTTCCGTCCACACAGACTGTTTCCCCCGTCATACAACAAATCCTGCTGAAGCATAATTGGTCAATACAGCTCATATTACTAACTGAAACGAGAACTCTGTGTACAGGTACAGATTCTACTGTTTATTAAGAATCACACATGAATCTGCTGCTTAGCCCGGCCTGGCCTACGCTGTCACACCTATCAGAGGCTACAGACACAGCACTGCCACAGTTCTGCGAGCCATTGGTGCGTATGTGTTCATGTGTCTGAACATGTGTTTGGAGGGACTGCGTTCTTTGCCATTGCATGTTCAGTCAACACCAATTTACAACCTTATTGATCGGTCATTCAACCATCCATCATCCAGTCCATGATGTACTTGGCAAGTGAGGAGCTGTCAAATATGACCACCTGACTCAATGTTGACCCGTCAATACAAAAACCAGTCACACAGAAATAATATGCTGCTCACTGTTTCTAGTTATCATGATTGAAAGTGTCAGCAGTCCCAATGATTAGCAAGTTATTGTAGGAAGTCTAGATATATGGAGAAGAGGCTGACAAAGGAAAATCAATATTTCAGTGTTGTACATAAAAAAAATCTGAATATGTTCTTAAAATTTCATTAAACTCCACATCAGAAACTTGTGATGGCTAACATTGGCTTGGCACTACTCTTAGAAATGTGACGCCTGGTTGAAGCTTCGTATTAGTGCCAAATAGTTAAAATGTATGTTTCTCTGTTATTGTTATAACAAATTTTATTTTATATAAGCACACTTTCGATTAGTAATCTTAGTTTCAAGTCATCATTTTCTCTCCTCAAGATCATCTTAAGTTAAAATGACAAATGTTAGACTCAGACAAACAGTGTAAAACTGTCATAAAAGTTGCATCAAATGTAATGAAAATAATAACTGTGATCTCTACCTTCAGGTTGAGTCTCGGGTCCTGGATCAGGGCTCTGAGGTCACTGATTTGGGGAATCCGGACGGTCTTGATGGCTGCATGGCGCTTTGCTCTACAGGTGTCAGCAGCCAGCGACAGGTTGAGCGGCCCACACCTCCTCACACACTCCCCCTCATCAGCCAGTACCAGACTCTGAGCCTCCAGGCCAAGAGGAGCCTCACATACAGGGGGAGTACACAGAGACCGGCCTACAAACAGGACACACAGAGTATGAAAAACTGACCATATATCATCCCTGTAGAAGAAATATCATAATGTGCATGAAAGACGTGTCCCGTACTGGCTCCTCGTCTGAACAGCTTGTCAGTGGAGTGGTTGGAAGGACGGGGTCTTATGTAACTCTCCAGATTGCTGAGCTGACAGTGGTACAGAGACCTCAGCATCTCTCTGGCTGCTCCCAGCATCACCCTCCTCTCAGCCAGGTTCTTGCTCTGTGACAGCCGTGGGAGCAGAGCCAACTGGACATGGTACAGAGGCTCGAACAGGTAGAATACCTGGGATATGAAAAAATAACAAGACAATATATATGACATTTTTGACACTTCACACAAACTGCAACAGAATTACACTTTTGTTCCAAAAACAAGTGCCTGGATCTTCGCTGAGCTGAACAGGAGTGTTAAACTGGTTTGGGTTATTTGATGGTAATTCTCCAAATTCTGAAGCCAACAAGAAAACAAACTGAATATTAAAATGATGGTATGTAACATTATCTAATTAAGGTTTTTGTTAAAATAACATTTTGTTTATTGCATGTCTCTAAAAAAAATAAATTAAAATGTTCTTTTGAATATAGCGGCCTCTTATCTTTGAGCTGTATTTAGTTTGTAAAAAAAAAGAAAACCTCACTTGGTCCAAATTAAACAACCTATCAGGGTAAAGCTTGCATGTAACTAGCCAATCACAGTGACTCTTGATTCTTCTACGACAATATGTGTCCACACAGCCCTCTGTCTCTCTCCCACTCCCTCTCTCTCTCGCTACATTTTAACATTGTTTCAGCTGTACACTATAGTGATCTGAAGTCAATGTTTCTGTCCTTTAAGTCTGGTTAAAGGAGGTGAGTGGACTATGCAGTGACACAGTTGGTGTGCATGTTTGGTGTGTCATTTGGTAGGAGGAGCTTGAGGTAGCAGAGGGGAAGGCAGAGAGTTTTTTCCAATCGAGTGTCCATGTTGATTTAATGCAGAATCACAGAAATGTAAGGGACGTTTGACACATGGAATGAACAAAACTAAAGCAGAGCTAATGTGCTTTTATTTTATAATGCTTTTATTTGTCTAGCTAACATCAGCCAAACAGTCGCAGAATCTTTGCTACATGGCACATGTTGTGCAAAATGTTACATTCATTCACATAGAGCTTTTGTGTAATTTAAAATGCAGTCATTAAAAACAGACCCAGTTTAGGACAAGATTTGCCGATTTTTAATTTAATTTAATTTTTAAGATTTATTTTTGGGCTTCTGTCGCCATTATTGTGGAGACAGGACAGTGGACAGGGCTGGGCAATATATCGAGTTTTTAAGATATATCGATATATTTTATAACAAGACAAATAGTAAGACAATATTGTTAATATTGATATAGTTTATATTGCATTAAAATAACATTATACGCGTCTTCTGTAGAGCTGCCAGTTTACCTATTTCTCTCACTGTCTGTCACTCTTTACCCTGCTCCTCCTCTCTCCCTCTCTGAGCAAAACTCAAATGAACACCTGCATAACAAGCTGTGTTTATTTTGTAATGCAGAAAATTAAAATTTTCTATTTATTTTATTGTATTTAAGGAACATTTTTATGTTAGAATATTACTTTTTAATTTCACAAACAGGTAGTTTATCTTTCATGTACATGTTGATCTCATGCAGCTGACAGTTAATAGAAGACATATCCATATATATGGAGTATCGCTATTCATCTTAACAAGATGGACATATCAGTTTTGGTCCATATCGCCCAGCCCTCGTGGACAGAGGTGAAAATGTAATGAGAGAGAGAGTGGGGAATGACACAGGTCGGACTTGAGCTCAGGTCGCCCGGCCGGAGGACCATAGCCTCTGTGCACACTAACCAATCGGCTACCGGTGCCCCAAAGATTTTAAATTTTCAAAGGTTTATTTTTTTGGCTTTAAATGCCTTTATTAGAGAGACAGGACAGTGGATAGAATCAGAGATAGGGAGAGAGAGAGTGGGGAATGACATCCGGGAAAGGAGCAGCAGGTTGGATTCGAACCCGGGCCGCCCACTTGGAGGACTTGAGCCTCCATTCATGGGGTGCATATGCTAACCACTAGGCTACCAGCAGAAAAGTAAAGACTCTGATATTGAACCACAAAGTATCTGACACAAATCCATCCATGGACCATTTCATACATCATTTCTCATTTATTTGCTTCCCAGCCTTGCTGAAGTTTCTCCACGAGTCCGGATGATATGTGAAAACGTTTTTAGTTTCTTTTAATAGCATGAAACTTGGTACACTTTTACTCCTTGGGGCTCTGAACATTTTTGAAAATGCAATTCCAATTGCAAATCGACTGGAGGCCATTTTACTTTCCAATAATTACATAATAATCTATTTTCCTGAACCAGGCATGAAAACACTGGAAAGATCACGGTCAATAAAACCATATGCAAACTCATAAACTGTTCAAGTGAATTATTTAAGGTTAATTTTGTGATGTTGTGAGGAGTTTATCACAGTATCTAAGTACTAGGCCCTGAATATTGGCCTTCCCTTTTCAACGTTATCATGTTTTGTTTAAGGAGATATGATGCAAACAGGAGCAGTACAAGTGTGCAGCTTTTTATTTTATTTTTTATTATGCTCTATTTAAAATCCAACACCTGAAACTTGTAGCATATCACCTGGACTATATACTGTTTACTTGGCACTAATGGCAAATGGTAAATAGACTTGAGCTTATTTAGCACTTTTCTAGTCGTCTGACTACTCAAAATGCTTTTACTCCGCAGGTCACACCTACCCATTCACACACTTATAGCAGAGTCTGCTATGTAAAGTGGCCATCAGTATTAGCCAAACACCTTCATGCACATTTATACACAGCTGCCGAAGCACATCTGACATGTGGCTGCAGTAGCTGGGGATCAAACCCCCAAGCTTACGGCTGAGAGACGACAGACTCTACCACTGAACCACAGCCGCCCCAAGGCATATGTGGCCCCAAAATAGTCCATTCTGTTCTTTGAAAACAAATCATCACCTAAATGATTCATCATGATTAAGTTTTAGTTAACACTTTCTCTTTTTTGTTAAGGGAATCATACAGCTAGCAATGTTAGACAGAAAATCGTAAAGATTTGAAAAGAGTGGAAAACGCTGACGCATTTCAGCTTAATGGCCTTTGTCAGGGCGTTAGAGTACTGCACAGGTGTGCTGGGAATCAATCAATTATTTCTAAGGTTTATTCTATAAGATAACATCCTTACCTCTGGATGCTGGTTGAACAGCTGACCCACAAAGGAGGATCCACTCCGTGTCGTAGCCAGAATGAGGATGTGGGTTCTCTTGTTGGCATTAACCGAGTCAACAGAAGAGGCAGAGGAGGAGGGTGTCCGGGTCTCATCGCAGCCTTGGTCTGAGCCCTCGATTCTCTGCCGGCCAACTTTTGTCAGATCTTTTAGGCTGCAGTTGACTGCATGGCCCGTAGGTGCCAGACCAACAGAATACAGCAGGCTAAGAGGCTTGGTGGAAAAGGTGCGGATGGCCGTGTACTGAATAGCGATGGATGCTAATGCTAGCAGCATCACAGACTTCCAAGAACACTGCATGGTGGCTTGACTTATGCATCAGGACGCCAAGGCAGAGTCGGCTAGACGAGGGGTCAAAGACAGAGAGAGGACAGGAGATAAAGAGACCTGGAGACCAAAGGTTTAGTTTCTCCTTATGGCACCAACACATAGAATAGACGAATCTCATCCAGGGCGACACAAATCAATTATATTTATATACATACATTTATATATTTTTATCAGTCACATTTTGCAGGAGAGATTATTTTAAACACAAGCCAGTATGACGCTGTCTGGCAAAAGCCATATCAGCATTAATATTTTCTTATAGTCCTAGTGTTGCATCAGATATTGTTAATCCAAACTCTCTGTCACTGTCTGTCTCTTTTCAAAGGCAGACCTTACAAAGCATGAATCTTTACTTTTTTAAAGATTTGGATTAAGATGTTGTTGTATTGACATCCTTATTATATTTAATTTAAAAAAAATATTCAGAAAATCAGTTTGGGTTCATATCACTGCAGTTAGGCAGAATCTCCGCCAACATTGGATATACAGTGAAACTGCCACTCATCTGAGACAGATGGTCAGGCACTCTGCAGCTCAAAGGGAGGGTTGTGATGGTTTGTGTCAATCTAAGAAATCCTGGCAGCAGTCCTGATCAGCAAACCAGGGAAATCTGTCAGCCTCAAGTAGCTTAAAAAAGCAGTGAAATTATGTGAACACAGCACCTGAAGAATACGGTGAAATGAACCTAAACATGTGAGCCTCTGGGTACATTTATGAACCCAGACACAAGGTTTTTGGTTTTTGTAAGATATCTAAGATTTTATTTCAAATATTAATTTTATCATTTCATTTAGTTTATAAAAAAAGGTCCAATTGCTGATAATATAGTCAAGCTAACAACAAATAAAGTCATAGGCCTACTGTTCAGAATACTCTTATTAATTATATAACTTTATATATAATATAACATATAACTTCATTAATTAGTGCCTGGTAAAAGAAAAGGGTATGCCTATCAGAGAAGAATTATCCTACTTTATATTATTATCTTTATTATTATTATTATTATTACAAGTATTAGCAATTACAATTTTTAAATTGTGTCAGAAAATAGAAAAATCTCAAATTGTACTTAAAGTGTAAGACAAAAAGGTCCTCTGATTTAAATCCTCATACCTGACATCATTTCAAATTCTCCCCTAAACTGTAAAATAAAAGAGGGGAAAACAAACCAAAAAATATTTCTGAAATATTTGTTATACACCCTAATATACCTATGATATCTGAATCATATGGGTCGCCTAACTATAACACCCTCCTTCTGTCATTATACCTAGTCTTGATATCTGTGTATCAATGTCGGATATTCCGTGAACAAAGCTACATATCTGGCTGTCAGTAATGAAACACACAGCTTACCGTTGTTGTCATGATGTCAGTCTACAGTAATAGGTTTCGGTCCGCTTTGACTCCCCTCAAACAAAGCCTCTGATTAGCTAACGTTCACACTAACACAGCGCGACTTTGTTTTCAATATGCCGTCATTCCCACCACATCTACCGAGCCGCTCCATCTCTGAACACCGGACACATCGACACCTCCTCCGGGCCTCAAGGTGCGTTTATTTACCTCTTTTCAGTGTCGTTGCCGTCAGCAGGAGGCGACGAGTTGGCTGTGGAGGCGACATGACGGTACTGTTACCGGGAGCTCCACCGAAGCTCGTCTGTCTGTGGTCCACACATGGAGGGAGGAGGACACGACCCAAATATTTACACCCGTGTGTTAGAAATCGTGACGACCGGTGTCCATTTTTACACACAGGGTATTGGACTAATGCAGATAATAGGTGAGCAGCACAGCACAGGTCTAACACTGCTCTGTCTGTCTGTCTGTCTCCACCGCGCTTCAACACCCCTATCCCTCTCTCACACAGTCTCTGCCCCCCGTGTCGACCCGCGTTATGATTCACATGTTATCAAGTACAGGGGCGTTGCTTGGAATTCTGGGCCCCATCACTACCCGCCCCAATCTCCCCCCACAAAAAAAGAGCCAACCCCACATCGTTAATAGTAACCCTAACCCTATTAAAAACATTGCGTTTACAAGGTAGATGTGGGCTCCTGTTTAAAGCTAGCGTGATCAAATCTACAGATTGTAATACTAAATTGTAAATTGACTTGAGCTTGAGCTACCCAATAAATGTATATTAATTGATGAATTTGAACATCAATCAAATGTCTGACTTAAACCATCTCCGAATCTTTGGTATTAAGTGTCAGAGGCAGGAAAGAAAGACGCTATATGAGCTCATTTCCAGCCATGCAAAAATCTGTAAACAGGTTTTAATCCTTCATTGATACAGTCAGTATCAAAGTACAGGTCAGAGTTGATTCATTTTTAAAGTCTGCTCTTGTAATAAAAATTGAAACTACAACCATTGAGAAAAATAAACACAAGTGACGTAGACCAGAAATCAGGACCTTGGACAGTGATAGCACCACAAATGGAGGAGTTCAGCCCTGAGGTTCAGGACCCTGGACAGCGGTAGATAATATGTCACTGTCTCTGACACTGTAAGCACTTTCTTCACGCCTTGGGGAACTTAATTCAAAATGTATTTGTGCCGCTGTCTTGTACAGAGTTTGTATAGTACTCACAAGTGAAAACTGTTTGTTTTCCTTTTCAGTCAACCAACACCTTCCTCCTCAGTCATGTTTCTGCTTCATATAAAGTCAAGTTTGTCAACCAGGCAAGTTAGGTACTGTCGTGTCATTTCTTCCTGCTCCCTGACTTGTTTCTCCAACCTGTTCACATTCATATTAACATTTCACGTCATTATTCTCCGCTTATTTCAACACCACATGAATGCTGGTTAAAGTCAGCTTCAGTAAGCAGATACAGTTGTTTTAGGCAACCAGAATCCACATCTGTGACTCATTAAAATCTTCTGTGAAAATGTTTTCTCGGCATAGATCAGGGCTGTCCAATACAAACCACCACAGCCTCTCTGACTGATAAGTGACTATTCTTGTAAGGTCAATTAGTCAAATCATTTTACGAGTATTGACCATCGTCCATCTTTAAATTGTGAGGTGTTTCATTTTTCTTTGCCATTGAAGGTACTGCAGTGTGTATGAGCATTGAAACATAAAACAAAGTACATTCTTGGTGTGGCATGATTTGATGAGAATCGATGCAAAGATGCTTATACCTACATGTAGATGCAAGTTGAATTTTGGTCCACTTGAGCTTGACATGTATGGCTGAACTGTCATGAAAGCACAACAGCCTTGAGACTCCACTGAGATTTAGACCTATGTCAGTCATGGACATTTGCATTTTCTTTGCTTCTGGTTTGAAAAAGCTTTTTACGTCCTTACCCAAACCCTCTTTAAGTAGTCTGAGGTCATTTAATCCATGCATAATAGTCACATATAATTAAGCATGACTTATTGCAGAGCTATTGTGTTTGGTAAACATCTCTGTTTCTACATATGCCTCCAATGTACAAAGGGTAATACAGCAATAGAAAAGTTATCTGCACCTATGATTTCATTTTGACTGATTCTTTGATACAATCATTGGCTGACAAATAAAGATTTCATGTAATTTATCAAGTGTGAAGAATTATTTTATATACCTTTTGTTTAAATGTCTTACAATGTTTTAAGAATGTGGGATCAACATGTGACACTTCTTATTGATAGCATAGTCGCTCTAAAAGGTAAGATAGGTCAGCATCACATCAGCCACTCCGCGACACACTATTACATGCAGGGTAATAAACACACTGATGCATGATGAGATACCTCGGTGGATTACGTTTGATTTATTTTATTAATCTATTTATAGAATAGGGACAGTGTACATGAATCAACATTCAGACGGATGTAAATTTACCCGAGTTAGTCGGAAGGCTACTTCTCATCGGCAGTCCCTTTGCCAGATGTTCTTTGGCATCATAGAATGAAATATAACCCATTA